>CM076580.1:831048778-831302485 GCA_034641835.2 Pinus albicaulis
AGGATCCACTTATGCTGAGCTGAGGAAGTAGGATGGATCTCGCCAATGAAATCCAAACCCCACTTCTGAAAAGGAGCACTTACTTCAATGGGATTAAGCGGCAAAGGCTGCAATTTCTGCCTCCCTTCAAAAATCTGACATTCATGACAACTTTTTACAGTCTTATACACATCAGCGAAAAGATTTGGCCAATAATATCCTGCTCTCAAAATCTTGTTGGCCATTTTTTTCCAAAAAAGGTGACCCCCATCATCTCCCTTATGAAAATCCTCCATAACATGCTTTGCTTCTTCTTCAACCAAACAATTTAGCAAAACACCACCAGGATCTTTCCAATAGAGTGAATTATTCAAAATACAAAACTTAGCAACCTTCAATTTTAGAGTTCTACTTTTGTTTCTAGCCATGCCAAGCGGTGGTGACAATTTTTGAAGGACATATACAATATCTAAATACCAAGGAGAAATCACAAAGATTTCTGATACCTGAACTGATGAACTTTCCTCATTCTCCTTGGACATAGCAGCAATAAGATTAATGTCCAAGGCATGAAAATTTGACTCAGCCATTAGCTTAGCCAGCCCTTGTCCTTTGATAAGATTTTTAGGCTTTATCTCCACATCATACTCCAACAAGGCAGCAATCCATTCGCCCCGTCTCCCTTCTGGATCTATTTTCACTAAAACATCCTTAACAGCAGCATTAGGAACATAAGAAAGAATATGAGAATGAAGAATATATACTCAAAAAATATTTCAATGCTTTCACTAAAGCAATAGCTTGATTTTCAATGATGTTATATTTTAAGGCTGCATCTCTTATGGTTCGGCTGAAAAAAGAAATTGGTTTTTCATGCTCATATCTTTTCTGCATCAATACTGCTGCCATAGTATGCTCCAAGGAAAATGAAAACAAAATAAAATCCTGAGTATAGTCTGGGCTGATCAAAATCGGAGCTGAAGAAAGAGTCAACTTCACTAAATTGAAAGACTTTACCGCCTCCTCAGTCCACTTCACTACATTGTCTTTCTTAAGCATGCTTGTAATCTCTCTTAGATGTTCGGCAAGATTAGGCACAAAGCGGCATAAGAAATTCATCTTACCATTGAATGATTGGATCTCTTTTTTGTTTCGGGGAAGATCAATTTGCTGAATAGATTCTACTCGATTTGGGTCAATAAGGATGCCATCTTTTGAGATAATATGACCAAGAAGCTTGCCCTCATCCATGGAAAACAAAGTCTTCTTCAGATTGAGTGACACACCATACTTCCTACATCGCTAAAAAACAACTTTCAAATGGTAAAGGTGCTCTTCATCAAAATTGGAAAATACTGTCAGATCATCAAGATACACAACTAGAAAAACATCCTTCTCATTTGCAAATTCCATATCCATTGATTGCTGAAATGTCGCACCAACATTCTTCAAACCGAAAGGCATTTTAGCATAATGGAAAGTTCCCGACAGAGTGGTGAATACTGTTTTGTCTCTATCATCCTCATGGACCAGAATTTGGTTATACTTGGAATAACCATCGAGTAGAGACATACGAGATGCTCCAACTACTCACTGAAGTATGTGATCCATTTTGGGAAATGGATAATTATCTTTCAAAGAAACCTTATTCAGATTCCTAAAATCAATGCACAAACGAATCTCACCTGTTTTCTTGCAGACGGGCACCAAATTGGAAATACAATCTGAAAATCTTATAGGAGCAATGATACCAGCCTTGTACAATAAATTTATTTCCTTCTCAATTGAGGGCAGCAACTTTGGATTTATTCTTCTTAATTTCTGCCTGAAGGGATTTTGATTTGGCTTAATCACAATGGCGTGCTGAATTATATTGGTATCATATGTCTTCAAATCTGAATAGTCCCAAGTAAATACATCAGCAAAAGAAGACAATAAACTAACATATTTTTCTTTTACCTTCGGTGGCAATGCTTTTGACAATTTCACCATCTTTGGATTCTTAGCTGATCCAATGTTCACACCTTCAACTCCCTTTTCAGTTGGCCACAAGGTTGGTTTTCTAGCTATGTCATCTTGATAAAAAATCTCTTCTAAAGGAATTAGACCTTTAGGAATGACATTATCCTTCAGCTGCAAAACTTCCATCTTATTTACTTGCACATCAGCCTCACCATCATCATGCTCCATATCAATTGAAGTGTCTTTGAATTTGCCTTCATTTTGGAGAAATTCATCAATCTCATCATCATTTTGGAATACTTGCCAATACCTTTGATTGTTCGGGACAGTCGGACGATGCTTCACATGAATTTAAAATTTGTTACTTGAGTTCATTGGAATTTTCAAATGACTTTTTTCCTTTACAAGTGCATCTGCAATACCATTCTGAATACGAGGGACACAAGTCAAAGTATATTCTGAAAACAATTTCAAGATATCAAGAACAGCATTTCGGTAAGCCCGCATTCGCGGATGCTTAGCTTGGTATTCACCCTTCACTTGCTTGATTACCAACTTGGAGTCGCCATATACTGCAATCCTCTTAACATTTAACTTTCTAAGAATTTTTCAGACCAGCAATCAAAGCTTCGTATTCTGCCTCATTATTCAAACAATCAAAAGCTAATTTATAAGAGTAGACACTTACATTACTCGGTACTTTGTTTGGGGCAGAAAAATGGCTGTGTACCCAAATGCAAATTCTAGCACCATCACTTCCTACTGCACCATCAAAATCCATGGTCCACAAAACATCTTCATCTTCTTCCAAGTGCTAAAATTCTATTTGCTCTGTTATTTCTGCTTGTTGTCCATCAACTTTTTGTTGCTGTCGGAAGGCTAATTTCTTAGCGGAACTTTCAAGCTTTTGTCTCTCTTTCTTTATGACCTCTCTGAAATTCTCGGTGATCTCCAGAATGTCTTCTACTTCAACTAATTGACTATTTACATCATTGAAACTATCTGAATACAAAAAAAATGACTCTAAATCTCTATGTACATAATTGATTCGATGATTTACCAGTTTCTCCTTGCTAGTAATCATATACTTCATCTTTTTCTCCCAATATAATTTTCTCATCTGAACAAACACAGGAATGGTAGCATAGGAGAAATCAAGCTGCAATGTTCCCTTTAGTTTCGCTCCCCAAGATCTAGAAAGAAGCATGACAAATCTAGGTGGAATATCTGCCACAACCACATCCATCAAAACATTCTTAGTCAGAATCTAATCTAAACTAACCACCAAATCCTTGATAAGCTAAATGCATCTTACTCTTCTAGAATCGAAAGAGTAAAGATCATGATATTTTATAGTGATTTCCAATCCCAATTTCTCCATGATTGCCCTCGACATGAGATTATGAGATGCTCCGGAATCAAACATAGCATTGTGTAGCACAAAGTCATGCAATCTAAGGCTAATATAAAAAGGAGGCACATCACTATCTGGATACTCACCATCCAATTTTGGTCCAAATATCAACTCAAGTTGATCATCTTCTACATTCACCATATCAGACATTGGATCGAAATTCAAAATTTTAGATACCTGACCCTTATAGCTGCTATTCTTCATCAACTCAGTCAAAGGAATGGAACCGTTTAACTTAGCAATTTCACTCTCTAAGTTAAAAACTGAAGTTTTTTCTACCTCTTTGGCTAAAACATCCTTCTTTTCAACTTTATCCCTCGATACAATTTGCTGATTAGATCTTTCATTTGCTGATGGGGATTTGCTAGTAGTGGGATCAACTATCTCTTTCCCCTTCTTTTGCACAATGGGTGCATCATTCTTTGGTGCTGAAACTTCCTTTCTCTTTTGGATTGGATTGATAGGCACATCTTTGTTTCTAAGTGAATATTTTCACTGCTGGTTGGAAAAAGCATTCATATAACCTCTCTGATAGTCATCCGACTCTTCTTCAAGAGCTGTCTCATTTGCCAAGATGAAATCCTCGTCTTTTTGTATAGCTGAGTTTTCTGCATATTCCTCATCTTAAGTGATAAAGGTTTGCATATCATCAGGTGTAAAGAAGTGATTCTCTTCCCCTATTACATTCTCTTCATCATTTGATTCCAGACCAACAAAATTCTGCTATAAAGGTGTCTTGACCTGCTGTTGTACTGCTAGTTCTTGTGCTCGCTGCTCTCATTGTTTGATCCTGAATTGTGGTTGCTGCTGGCCACATAAGTTAGGATTTCTGATCTGCGGTTTAGGCTTATCAAGTGTTACTATTTCAGTCATCTTTTCCACCTTGTGGAGTACTTGATCTGAAGTAGAAGCCTCGTCCTTTATTACTACTTTCTTTTCAGCTTTCAATCTAGCTCTCTTGTCATTCAAATTACCTTCAACACTGACTGCAATTTTTTGCATGTATTCCAAAGTGGCCGTATCTCTTTCTCTTAATTTATAGGCCATGTCCGGATCAAAACCATCTAGAAACTTAAGCAAATCCGACCTCCTAGATGGCCTTAAATCATCAGGAATTGCATTGTAAGCCGCATTGAATCTAATACAATAATATTGGACAGACTCACCAACATTCTGCTTGATCTTGGTATATTCAGAAGTGATCTGAAGAGGATATTTCTTTACTTCACATCGGTCCAAGAATTGTCTCTAAAGCTCAGCCAATGTAGCAATACTTCTAGGCTACAAAGCTCTGAACCACTTTCTTACTTCACCTCCAAAGGTTTGCACAAATAATCTCATGGTCACATTTTCTGCACCAATCTCATGAAGGTCAAAGAAATCTGCCATTCTATCAACATGTTGCTGAGCAGGAACACTTTGAGGAGTGCCATCAAATAATATAATCTTACTTTGATAATCAGTGGGCATGTGATCCAAGTTTTTAGGCAACACAAGGGGAGAAAATCGAGCAGCCATTGCTCTTGGTTGATTTATAATCGGTCTTGGGGATATAGGTGGAGGAGGAGCAGTAGATGTATGAGGTGTATTTGGTGTGGATGGAGGCGATACTACCACATATTTTTTATCAGAAATATATCGTTGCACAGGAATGGTCGGAATGAAAGGAGGCCCGGTATGAACTTGTGAACCAGATGTAACTGCTGATGGCCTAAGAGTTTCAGATGCAGACTCTATGAATTCAAGAATATTTGTTGCCACAATGGAATTCTGAATGTTCAAAATGTAACTATCAATGGATCTATTAGCTTGTTCAATTTCAAGATACTTGATAAACTCTGGATTTATGATAGTAGAACCAATAACACTTTTAGACTTTGTCTCAAACAATGAAAACTCAAATTTTTCATCAAATTCAAGATCTTCAAGGTACGCAAACACAGCGGGACACGAATGAGATTTAAACAGAGGAATCACAGGACTTTCTCGATGAAGGATTCTCGAAATAATATTAGGATTTTCATACACTGGTGGTGGATCCAGATCCGAATTTTCTCTATTATGTCGTCTGGAAGCTAGTGTGTTGAATTATTTTCAAAAATCAAAGGGACAAAACCAACTTGTTCAGCCTATCAAATTCTAAACTCATCATCCAAAGTCTGGAACGATCTGATGTACTGGGGAAATTTACAAGTCAAGTGTCACGTTTACAAACTAGACTGGAGATTGACTGAAGCAACGTTTATCTACTTTCGCTAATGCAAAGCAAGAGCATTTCGAAGGCTACCTTGCATAACTTCAGGCTCCGTCTGTAGCTTATAAAATAAATAACACTAACAATCAAACCATTTTCTTCCCCAGTATGGTCGCCACTATGTTATTTCCTAAATCTACATTAGACTGAAGGAAGGCAGAGTCTAGGGTAACATCAAACCACGCTCAATCTGGTAGCTAGCCCTACCAAATAAGGAGAGGGCTCTCTCTGGGTCAATCTCAGCAAAGATAATCAATAAGGCTTGAGATGAATTGAAATAAAGGCTGATTTTAGGCTAGGTATATAAGTAAAGGAATTTTATTTTGATTTTGGGGGTTTTGTTGGAATCAAAGGGAAAGGAAGTTTTGGGTTCGGGGATGAGGCCTAGTTTTTGTAGAGTTCTGAATGGGGAAAGGAAGGAAATTATTTTGATGCTTTAGATTGAATGAATTGATATTTCAGACTGGTGAGGAGGTGAATATGGCAAGAGGCTTTCAAGAATCCTCTTAAAATAGTCAAAAACATGGAAAATTAAACAAAACTGAAGGCAGAGCAAATAAATCTAATGAATTCCACCTTTATCACTTATTTTTTCAATTTGAGAAGAAAGGAGAAGGGAAATGATACACATAAAACATCAGTGAAATTATAATTACATAGAGAAACACACCATGAAAACATAGAGCCACATGGATCCCAAAGAGTGCTGCAAACCCTGGTCTATTCCTTTGCCAAAATTACAGAGATGAAACATAAAATGAAGTGCCAAGCAATCCCAAGTGTCCAACCCTAAAAATGATTGATGAATTACATGATATAGACAAGCCTAACTCATCCCCATGCCTATAGGGGTCGATCTCATCATTCTAGGAGCTGTTTCAACCATATATAAACTAATAACTGGAAAATAGGCAATGAAACAACTTGCCTCTATATGATAGGGAATTGATTCATTCACTTACATTTCAATTTTTGGTGAATGAATCTACTAGGATGAGTCAAAATGTGCCAAAATTACATAAAATTCATGAAATTACATCAATTTACATCAAGAGTTACATGAAAAAGTCAAACTAGCCAAAACTAGGTGAAAATCTGAGCTGCTGAGTGAAAAATAGGCCAAATTTCCCAATGCGCCGCACCTAAAATCTCTGTGCGTAGCGCAACTTTGAGGCTGATTTTGAGGGCCTTCCCGAAGTCAAAATTGAGTGCAGGATATTTCTTTGGAAAAACATACATGTCTACTTTCCAACCTAAGTGGAATTTCTAGATTTGGTTGCAATTTCCCCCTCCAAAAATCCAACCTCCCAACTTTGCTTCCTGTGTGTGCAAAACGTTGCAGAAAGGCCATTTTTAGGGTGGTTTTGACCCTTTAGGCATCCCAGAACTTATCAAAATTCTTAGGTAATGGGTAGGAATGCACAAATTTTGATGAAAAATCTAGAAATGAAAATTTTTCCTCCAAAGGATCTACCCATTATAAGCGCGCGCCAAGTGGTGCTACGCATCAGGCAGAAAAATATGTGTTTAGGCCAAAAAATTCAAAATTGACAAAATGTTTCCCAAATTTCTTGAAATTTGGGCTGAAGGTCCATTGTCAAGTGCTATGCTGGGCCAAATAATATTTGCCAAAATTTGGAGTCTATCATGCCTTTTGCGACGCTTTAGTGCCTTATTTAGTCTTTCTTTCATGATCTTGATCCTCGATTTGCAAACATGATTTCGTGCCCAATAATGGTTCTTCATGTGCCTGAGCATGTTCTTTTCCTTTTTTTCCTTCTCCAATAGCTTCTCAAGATGAATATTGACCCTCTCAAGCCAAGTCTCTCTATCAGCTTCAATCTCCCGCTAAATGGGTGTCATCTTGGTTTGGCTTCTTTGGGCATCCTCCCGATTCTCACGGATGTTTTGCAACTCCATGATTTTTTGCTAATCTTACAACTATTTGTTGCGCTACTCCAAGTATTTTATAATCCATTGGGCTCTCTTCAACTTGACGATCAAAGTATCTATCTCTGTCTTCTGCTCCTAAATGGTCTCTCTCAACTTTAACATTGGAGAGCTCAAATCCTCATCAATCAATATGAAATGAGTATCCTGACATCCTGAAGGGCCCTCATCCTGCATAGGCCTCTTACCTTTGTCCCTTACCTATACTGCTGATGATGGAAATGAGACCCCTTCCACCCTATGTGGAGATAGTACTCGCCGGGCTGCTGCAAATAATACTCTGGTGCCTCTCTGATAAGTAACAAACACTGGCACACTGATAGGCTCTATCTCGTGACCTTCAGGCTAATGTGAAGGTTCACTTGGCTCATGAACAACCTCTGTAGAAACCTGAGGAGCTATGAAGAAATCATGGGAAATGAAATCCTCCCATGAAATACCCTACAATCCAAGCTGATGTACAACCACGATCTTGATGAGTGCATAGTGATAAATACTGTTGGACTGCTTCTCGGGAGTTTTCTTCTGCACAAGAGTGGTCATCCTCTCGATATCTTGGCACATGAAATAAGGTATTTTCATCATCCTCACTCTGGTGAAATACATCAATAACCTGATATGGTAGGCATAGAGGCATGAAAACCGGCCCTCAAAACTGAAATATCTGATAATGAGTTTCATCAGAGGAGCATAGGATTCCTTTAGGAACCGGAATGGGAATACGTTTCTGAGTTGCCTCACAAAGCTAGGCTTGATGTATGGTTCGTAATACACTCTATCCACTTGCTGTCTTTTGTTCCACTATTCATGCACATTCAGTATTCTGGTTGTTTGAGAGATGGTTTCCGGTGTCAAAGTGAAATTTACACCAGCAAGAGTTACCCGACCATCATGTAAATGCAATACAAACAAACAAGCCAACTCCTGATGATGATGGATCCTAGCAATTATTTCACAATACTGATAGCATGACTGCTCTCAAAAAAATTCCATGGAAAGTGGGCAAGCCTACAATTGAGTCAATGTGGTGGGCTCTTCTCTCACATGTCTGCCACCTTTACGAGTCCTTCTAGGTGCATGTAGCTCAGTGGTAGAATCACTATCTCAGTCACATGATGTATTAGTGTCTGTCTCCATGATGTCCATGCAAGGTATATGTTGGATTGTATGAGATGAAAATGAGAACTTGGTGTTTTATTTCAATTGCCAAATATATGGCGATAAGAGAGGGACTATGGAGAAATAGGGCAGTAGGAACAATGGGGTTCAATCAAGAGATAGTTTGCCTTTGGAAATTTTGACAAATGTAGGGACAATGGACAACCACTTGACTGTTTGGGCAACTTGGGGTTTGGAAATTTTTATAAGTGAGATGGGAAAGGGAGAGTGATAGGAAATGAAATGATTTGGGATAGGGAAATGGGGCTTAGGAGTGAGTGAATTTTAGAGATGCAAGGGGATAGGGGATGGACTTGTATTGATAGTATAACAGTGAGAGGGAGGAATAAATAGTGAGGAATGAACCAGTTTGGCACCAAAATCAATTTTAAAACTTCAATTTCAAAACCCTAAGGAGGCACTTCTAGGTTTTGGCTTTTTTTTATTCAAATTCTCAAAACCAATCACATAACCAATAGCAAGCACGAGTTATGGGCCATGAAAGATCGCATGAACTTACTTGGAGCGAGAAGGACCGAGTCAATTTGGATTTTTGTGAAGCAATGAATTTTTTTTGGTTATCTGTCATGTGCGCCACGACCACTGCCCAGTGTGTCGCGCTCCTTTTATGCACCTTGACCGTTCAAATTTTCACAGTGTAGAGCGGCCCTATGCGCCAGGCTTAGCCACTGCGCCGCGACCACTGCCCAGTGCGTCACGCCAGTCAATTTCACACACAATCTGCTCTCCAAACACTGTTTCTCCCTCCACGATTTATTTGACTTCACTCTTGTCTCTTGGCATGTAAATGGGGTTTGAATATGAAAATATCTTATATATATCAAATAATTTGATTTTTCATTTGGGCAAACCCACTTTCTAATGTTGCAGACTTTGGCAGTTTTTTAAATGAACTCTGTTTTTGTTTCCTTTGTGCTTTTGACTGATGAAGAACTTCTTGTCTGTCATTGCAGGGATAGTTGGCATGGAGATTTGGCAAAGGTGACTAGGGTTGTGCCTAAATTACTTTACAACTAAAAAAAATTTGAAAATTACATTGCAATTATTACAAAAACTAAAATAGACGATTTTTCTTCAAAACATAGTTTTGAAGAAAAATCATTATCAAGCATTATAATGATGAAATTTTTTCCACTGAAACCTTATTTGAAGCTTCCTCATGTTCCTGCTAACATTATTAGACATTATGAAGACTAAATTAATAAAACCCTAGACCCAATGAGACTAAAAACCCTAAAATGACTCTTTGTCAAACATGAGGCCAAACATGACTGTAAATGACTGTAAATTATTTTGATGAATAGACACAGACCATAAAGTACATGACATGAGGGATATGAGTGAAAAACCCCTCTACCATCAGGAGATCCATGCTCCTAATGGAATGCAGATGACTGAACTGAATGAGACACCTAAAATGAAATGCAACAAGAGAAATTTGATCTCTGACAGAGGGATGAAGATACCGACTCTAACATTGGCTCCAATGGGGATGGTAGCTCCTTGGAGTTGCCAAGAACTATAGATTTCTATGAGAGTAGGTAATGCCTTCATCCATTGGGCTATGGAGTCCATAACTTCGACAAATCAACACAAGACTCTTGACTCAAGTTTATTGACTGAAAATTAACTCAAACCGACTCAATTTTGAAAACAAAATGACTGAAATACTTGACTCGAAAAAATAAAACCAAAAATGAAGTCATTCTTCAGAATAATATCCTTCACCTTGGGCCCCAAACTGAAGAAAAGGTCACAGCACACACTTGCAATGAAACTAAAATAAACTGGTATGTACAATGAGAATGTAAAACAACAGAAAACATTTCAGAAATGATACTGCTTGAGCAGCTGACCATTGATTGGCCCTCCTGGACAATATTCCCCATTTATCTCTTTCAGAAGAAAAGCATTCTGACCCCGATATGCAGCAATTTTGAAGTGTCCTTTCCAGAGATTTTCAAACTTAGCATGCTTACCCTTTTCCTCGTTTCTTGCATCCCATTTCAGCACCACTTCTTCCAATTGAAATTTGTTCGCCTTTGTTTTTCTTTCATATATTTTATTAATTCTCTCTTGTAGCTTGAACGTGTTTTGGAAAACTTCTTCTCTCATCTGCTACAAATGGATCATTTGATTTATTCTTCTTTGCATATGATCATCTTCACTGCCAGCTTCCTGCAAAAGTTTTACCACTGGAACTGCGAGAGAGGTTGGAAACACCATGTCAACTCTATATACTAACTCAAAAGGGGACATACCAATGGATTTATTCTGACTTACTCGATCTTCCCTAAGTGCATTGACCAAATTCTTATGGAAAATTTTCTTGTTTATTTCCAACAACATTTTAATAATGTTGACCAAATATTTGTTCGAAGACTCAGCCAATCCATTGCCTTGTGGATGATAAGCGGTTGAGTGTCCCAAAGTGATGTGATAATTGTCAAAGAACTCAATCATCCTTTTTGATTTGAAAGCTGTTGCGTTATCAGTAATTAACTTATTCAGGGAACCAAAATGAGATAAAATGTTATTCTCAAGGAACAAAATTATTACCGAATCTGTAGATTGCCTGGCGGGAATCGCTTCAATCCATTTCGTTAAATAATATGTCGCTGTGAGGATCCACCTATGTTGAGCTAAGGAAGTAGGGTGGATCTCACCAATGAAATCCAAATCCCATTGCTAAAAAGGAGCACTTACTTCAATGGGCTTAAGCAACAAAGGCTGCAATTTCTTCCTCCCTTCAAAAATCTGACATTCATGACATCTTTTTACAGTATTATACACATCAGCGAAAATATTCGGCCAATAATATCCTGCTCTCAAAATCTTGTTAGCCGTTTTTTTCCAAAAAAGGTGACCCCCACAATCTCCCTTATGAAAATCCTCCATAACCTGCTTTGCTTCTTCTTCAACCAAACAATTCAGCAAAACACCACAAGGATCTTTCCAATAGAGTGAATTATTCAAAATACAAAACTTAGCAACCTTCAATTTCAGAGTTCTACTTTTGTTTCTAGCCATGCCAGGTGGTGGTGATAAATTTTGAAGCACATATACAATATCTGAATACCAAGGAGAAAGCACAAAGATTTCTCATACCTAAACTGATGAACATTCCTCATTCTCCTCGGACATAGCAGCAATAAGATTAATGTCCAAGGCATGCAAATTAAACTCAGCCATTAGCTTAGCCAGCCCTTGTCCTTTGATAAGCTTTGTAGGCTTTATCTCCACATCATACTCCAACAAGGCAGCAATCCATTTTCCTCGTCTCCCTTCCGAATCTATTTGCACTAAAACATCTTTAACAACAACATTAGGAACATAAGAAAGAATATGAGAATGCAGAATATATACTCGAAAATATTTCAATGCTTTCACTAAAGAAAGAGCTTGCTTTTCAATGATGTTATATTTTAAGGCTGCATCTCTTATGGTTTGGCTGAAAAAAGAAATTGGACTTTCATGCTCATCTCTTTTCTGCATCAATACTGCTGCCATAGTATGCTCCGAGGAAAATGAAAAAAAAATATAATCCTAAGTATAGTCCGGGCTGATCAAAACTGGAGCTGAATAAAGAGTCAACTTCACTAAATTGAAAGACTTTACCACCTCCTCAATCCACTTCACTACATTGTCTTTCTTAAGAATTTTTGTAATCTCTCTTAGATGTTTGGCAAGCTTAGGCACAAAGCGGCATAAGAAATTCATCTTACCATTGAATGATTGGATCTCTTTTTTGTTTCGGGGAAGATCAATTTGTTGATTAGCTTCTACTCGATTTGGGTCAATACAGATGCCATCTTTTGAGATAATATGTCCAAGAAGCTTGCCCTCATCTATGGAAAAAAAACTCTTCTTCGGATTGAGTGACACACCATACTTTCTACATCGCTGAAAAAAAAACTTTCAAATGGTAAAGGTGCTCTTCATCAGAATTGGAAAAGACTATCAGATCATCAAGATACACAACTAGAAAAACATCCTTCTCATTTGCAGATGCCATATCCATTGCTCGTTGAAATGTCGCACCAACATTCTTGAAACCGAAAGGCATTTTAGCATAATGGAAAGCTCCCCATGGAGCGGTGAACACTATTTTGTCTCTATCATACTCATGGACCAAAATTTGGTTATACCTGAAATAACCATCAAGTAGTGACATACGATATGCTCCAACTACTCGCTGAATTATGTGATCCATTTTGGGCAACGGATAATTATCTTTCAAAGAAACCTTATTCAGATTCCTAAAATCAATGCACAAACGAATCTCACTTGTTTTCTTGTAGACGGGCACCAAATTGGAAATCCAATCTGAAAATATTATAGGAACAATGATACTAGCGTTGTAAAATCAATTTAATTTCTTCTCAATTGAGGGCAGCAACTTTGGATATATTCTTCTCAATTTCTGCCTGAAGGGCTTTTGATTTGGCTTAATCAGAATGGTGTGCTGAATTATATTGGTATCATATGTCTTCAAATCTGAATAGTCCCAAGAAAATACATCAGCAAAAGAAGAAAATAAACTAACATATTTTTCTTTTACCTCCAATGGAAATGCTTTTGACAATTTCACCATCTTTGGATTCTCAGCTGATCCAATGTTCACATCTTCAACTCCGTTTTTGGTTGGCTGCAAGGTTGGTTTTATAGCTACGTTATCTTGATCAAAAATCTCTTCTAAAGGAATTAGACCTTTAGGAATGAAATTATCCTTAAGCTGCAAAACTTCCATCTTATTTACTTGCACATCAGCCTCACCATCATCATGCTCCATATCAATTGAAGTGTCTTTGAATTTGCCTTCATTTTGCAGAAATTCATCAATCTCATCATCATTTTGGAATACTTGCCAATACCTTTGATTGTCCGGGATAGTCGGACGATGCTTCACATGAATTTCAAATTTGTTACTTGAGTTCATTGGAATTTTCAAATTACTTGTTGCCTTTGCAAGTGCATCTGCAATACCATTTTGAATACGAGGGACACAAGTCAAAGTATAGTCTGAAAACAAGTTCAAGATATAAAGAACAGCATTTCGGTAAGCCCGCATTCGAGGATGCTTAGCTTGGTATTCACCCTTCACTTGCTTGATTACCAACTTGGAGTCGCTATATAATGCAATACTCTTAGCATTTAACTTTGTAAGAATTTTTCATACCAACAATCAAAGCTTCGTATTATGCCTCATTATTCGAACAATCAAAAGCTAATTTATAAGAGCAGACCTTTACATTACTCGGTACTTTGTTTGGGGTGGAAAAAGGGTTGTCTACCCAAATGCCAATTCTAGCACCATCACTTCCTACCGCACCATCAAAATCCATGGTCCACAAACCATCTTCATCTTCTTCCAAGTGCTGAAATTCTATTTGCTCTGTTATTTCTGCTTGCTGTCCATCAACTTTTTGTTGCTGTCGGAAGGCTGGTTGCTCAGCGGAACTTTCAAGATTTTGTCTCTCTTTCTTTATGACGTCTCTGAAATTCTTGTTGATCTCCGAAATGTCTTCTACTTCAACTAATTGACTATTCACATCATTGAAACTATCTAAATACAAAACAAATGACTCTAAATATGTATGTACATAATTGATTGGATGATTTATTGGTTTCTCCTTGCTAGTAATCATATACGTCATCTTTTCCTCCCGATATAATTTTCTCATCTGACCAAACACAGGATTGGTAGCATAGGAGAAATCAAGCTGCAATGTTCCCTTTAGTTTCACTCCCCAAGATCTGGAAAGAAGCATGCCAAATCTAGGAGGAATATCTGCCACAACCACATCCATCAAAACATTCTTAGTCGGAATATGATCTAAACTAACCACCAAATCTTTGATAAGCCCAATGCATCTTACTCTGCTAGAATCGAAAGAGTAAAGATCATAATATTTTCTAGTGATGTCCAATCCCAATTTCTCCATGATTTCCCTCGGCATGAGATTATGAGATGCTCCAGAATCAAACATAGCATTGTGCATCAAAAAATCATGCAATCTAAGGCTGATATAAAAAGGAGGCACATCACTATCTGGAGACGCACCATCCAATGCTGGTCCAAATATCAGCTCAGGTTGATCATCTTCCACATTCACCATATCAAACATTGGATCAAAATTCAAAATTTTAGATACCTGACCCTTATAGCTGCTATTCTTCATCAATTCAGCCAAAGGAATAGAAACTTTTAACTTAGCAATTTCACTCTCTAAGTTAAAAACTGAAGTTTTTTCTACCTCTTTGGCTGAAACATTCTTCTTTTTAGCTTTATCCCTTAATACAATTGGCTGATTAGATCTTTCATTTGCTGATGGGGATTTTCTAGTAGTGGGATCAACTATCTCTTTTCCCTTCTTTTGCGCAACGGATGCATCATTATTTGGTGCTAAAACTTCCTTTCTCTTTTGGATTGGATTGATAGGCACATCTCTATTTATAAGTGAATATTGTCGCTGCTAGGCAGATAAAACATTCATATAACCTCTCTGATATTCATCTGACTCTTCTTCAAGAGCTGTCTCATTTGCCAAGATGAAATCCTCGTATTTTTGTACAGCTGAGTTTTCTCCATATTCCTCATCTTTAGTGATAAAGGTTGGCATATCATCAGGTATAAAGAAGTGATTCTCTTCCCCTATTAAATTCTCTTCATCATCTAGTTCCGGACCAACAAAATTCTGCTGTAAAGGTGTCTTGACCTATTGTTGTACTACTGGTTCTTGTGTTCGCTTCTCTCATTGTTTGATCCTCAATTGTGGTTGCTACTGGCCACATAAGTTAGGATTTTTGATCTGTGATTTAGGCTTATCAAGTGTTATTCTTTCAATCATCTTTTCCACCTTGCGGAGTACTTGATCTGAAGTAGACGCCTTTTCCTTTATTACTACTTTCTTTTCAGATTTCAATCTAGCTCTCTTGTCATTCAAATTAGCTTCAACACTAACTGCAATTTTCTCCATATCTTTCAAAGTGGCCAGATCTCTTTCTCTTAATTGATAGGCCATGTCTGGATCAAAACCATCTCGAAACTTAAGCAAAGCCGACCTCCTATATGGCCTTAAATCATCAGGAATTGCATTGTAAACCGCAATGAATCTAATACAATAATCTTGGACAGACTCACCAACATTCTGCTTGATCTTGGTATATTCAGAAGTGATCTGAAGAGAATCTTTCTTTACTTCCCATTGATCCAAGAATTTTCTCTGAAGCTCAGCCAATGTAGCAATACTTCTAGGCTGCAAAGCTCTCAACCACTTTCTTACTTCACCTCCAAAGGTTTGCACAAATAATCTCATGGTCACATTTTCTGCATCAATCTCATGAAGGTCAAAGAAATCTGCCATTCTATCAACATGTTGCTGAGCAGGAACACTTTGAGGAGTGACATCAAACAATGGAATCTTACTTTGCTAATCAGCGGGCATGTCATCCAAGTTCTGAGGCAACACAATGGGATAAAATCGAGCAGCCATTGCTCTTGGTGGATTTATAACTAGTCTTGGGGATATAGGTGGAGTAGGAGCAGTAGATGTATGAGGTGTATGTGGTGTGGATGGAGGCGATACTACCACAGATTGTTGATCAGAAATAGATGGTTGCACGGGAATGGTAGGAATGAAAGGAGGCTCGGTATAAACTTGTGAATCAGATGTAACTGATGATGGCCCAAGAGTTTCAGATGCAGACTCTATGAACTCAGGAATAATTGTTTCCACAATGGAATTTTGAATGTTCAAAATGTAACTGTCAATGGATCTATTAGCCTGTTCAATTTCAATATACTTGGTAAACTATGGATTTATGACAGTAGAACAAATATCACTTTCAGACTTCGTCTCAAACAATGAAAACTCAAATTTTTCATCAAATTCAAGATCTTCAAGGTACTCAAACACATCGGGACATGAATGATATTTAAACAGAGGAGTCACAGGAATTTATTGACGAAGGATTCTCGAAATAATATTGGGATTTTCATACACTGGTGGTGGATCGGATTCCAGATTTGCTCTGGTATGTCGTCTGGAAGCCAGTGTGTTGAATTATTTTCAAAAATCAAAGGGACAAAACCAAATTTTTCAGCCTATCAAATTCTAAACTCATCATCCAAAGTCTGGAACAATCTGATGTACTGGGGAAATTTACAAGTCAAGTGTTTTACAAACTAGACCGGAGATTGACTGAAGCAGCATTTATCTACTTTTGCTAATGCAAAGCAAGAGCGTTTCGAAGGCTACCTGGCATAACTTCAGGCTCCGTATGTAGCTTATAAAATAAATAACAGTAACAAGCAAACCATTTTATTCCCCAGTATGGTCGCCACTATGTTATTGCCTAAATCTACCTCAGGCTGAAGGAAGGCAGAGTCTAGGGTAACATCAAACCACACTCAATCTGGTAGCTAGCCCTACTAGATCAGGAGAGGGCTCTCTCCGAGTCAATCTCAGCAAAGATAATCAATAAGGCTTGAGATGACTTGAAATAAAGGCTGATTTTAGGCTAGGTATATAAGTAAAGGAATTTTATTTTGATTTTTGGGGTTTTGTTGGAATCAAAGGGAAAGGCAGTTTTGGGTCCGGGGATGAGGCCTAGTTCTTACAGAGTTCTGAATGGGGCAAGGAAGGAAATTGTTTTGATGCTTTGGATTGAATGAATGGATAGTTCAGACCGGTTATGAGATGAAGAGGGCAACAGGATTTCAAGAATCCTTTTCAAACAATTGAAAACATGGAAAATTAAACAAAATTGAAAGCAGAGCAAAGCAATCTAATGAATTCCACCTTTATCACTTATTTGTTCAATTTGAGAAGAAAGGAGAAGGGAAATGATACACATAAAACATAAGTGAACTTAAAATCACATAGATAAACACGCCATCAAAACATAGAGCCACATGGATCCCAAAGAGTGTTGCAAACCCTGGTCTATTACTTTGCCAAAATTGCAGAGATGAAATGTACAATGAAGTGCCAAGCAATCCCAAGTGTCCAACCCTGAAAATGTTTGATGAATTACATGATATAGAGAAGCCTAACTCATCCCCATGCCTCTAGGGGTTGAGCTCATCATTCTAGGAGCTGTTTCAACAATATCTAAACTAAGAATTGGAAAATAGGCAATGAAACAACTTGCCTCTATATGATAGGAAACTGATTCATTCACTTACATTTCATTTTTTGGTGAATGAATCTACTAGGATGAGTAAAAATGTGCCAAAACTACATCAAATTCATTAAATTACATCAAGTTACATCAAGAGTTACATGAAAAAATCAAACTAGCCAAAAATAGGCGAAAATCTGAGCTGCTGAGTGAAAAATAAGCCAAATTTCCCAATGTGCCGCACCTGAAATCTCTATGCATAGTGCAACTTTGAGGCTGATTTTGATGGCCTTCCCGAAGTCCAAATTGAGTGAAGTATAGCTCGTGGGAAAGCCCTTCCTGTCCACTTTTCAACCCAAGTGAAATTTCTAGATTTGGTTGCCACTTTCCCCTCCAAAACTCCAACATCCCAACACTGCTTCTTGTGTGTCCAAAACATGGCGGAAAGGTCATTTTTAGGGTGTTTTTGACCCTTTAGGCAACCCATAACTTATCAAATTTCTTAGGTAATGGGTAGGCATGCATAAATTTTGATGAAAAATCTAGAAATGCAAATTTTTCCTCCAAAGGAGGTTCCAATTATAAGCACGCGCCAAGTGGCGCTATGTGTCGGGCAGGAAAATCTGTGTTTAGGCCAAAATATTCAAAATTGACAAAATGTTTCCCAAATTTCTTGAAATTTGGGCTGAAGGTCCATCATCAAGTTCTATGCTAGGCCAGAGAAGCTTCGGCCAAAATTTGGAGTCTATCATGCCTTTTGCGACACTTTAGTGCTTTCTTTAGTCTTGGTTTCAGGATCTTGATCATCGCTTTGCAAACATGATTTCACGCCCAATAATGGTTCTTCATGTGCCTGAGCATGTTATTTTCCTTGTTTTCCTTCTCTGACAGATTCTCAAGATGAATATTGACCCTCTCAAGCCAAGTCTCTGTATCAGCTTCAATCTCCCGCTCAATGGGTTTCATCTCGGTTTGGCTTCTTTGGGCAGCTTGCCGGTTCTCACGGATGTTTTGCAGCTCCATGATTGTTTGCTGATCTTCCAACTATTTGTTTCGGTGCTCCAAGTATTTTATAATCCATTGGGCTCTCTGCAACTTGACGGTCAAAGTATCTATCTCCGCCTTCTGCTCCTGAATGGTCTCTCTCAACTTTGAGCTTGGAGAGCTCAAATCCTCATCAATCAATATGAAATCAGTATCCTTGCCTCTCGAAGGGCCTTCATCCTGCATAGGCCTCTTACCTCTATCCTATACCTATACTACTGATGATGGCAATGACACCCCTTCCACCACAGGTGGACATAGTACTCGTCGGGCTGCTGCAAATAATACTCTGGTGCCTCATTGATAAGTAACAAACACTGGCACACTGATAGGCTCTATCTCATGACCTTCAGGATGATGTGAAGGTTCACCTGGCTCATGAACAACCTCTGGAGGAACCTAAGGAGCTATGAAGAAATCATGGGAAATGAAATCCTCCCATGAAATACCCTGCAATCCAAGCTGATGTACAACCACGATCTTGATGACTGCATAGTGATAAATACTGTTGTACTGCTACTCGGGAGTTTTCTTCTGCACAAGAGTGGTCATCCTTTCGATATTCCATCACATGAAATAAGGGATGTTCATCATCCTCACTTTGGTGAAATGCATCAATAACCTAATATGGTAGGCATAGAGGTGTGAAAACCGGCCCTCACAACTGAAATATATGATAATGAGTTTCATCAGAGGTGCATAGGATTCCTTTAGGAACCGGAATCGGAATACTCTACTGAGTTGCCTCACAAAGCTAGGCTTGATGTATGGTTCATAATGCACTCTGTCCACCTGCTATATTTTGTTCCACTGTTCACCCACATTCAGTATTTTGGTTGCTTGAGAGATGGTTTTCGGTGTTAAAGTGAAATTTACACCAACAATAGTTACCCGACCATCATGTAAATGCAATACAAACAAACAAGCCAATTCCTGATGATGATGGATCCTAGAAATCATCTCACAATACTGACAGCATGACTGCTCTCGAAAACATGCCATGGAAAGTGGGCAAGCCTGCAATTGAGTCAATGAGGTGGGCTCTTCTCTCACATGTCTGCCACCTTTATGAGGCCTTCTAGGTGCATGTAGCTCAGTGGTAGAGTCACTATCTCTGTCATATGATGTATCAGTGTCTATCTCCATGATGTCCATGCAAGGTGTATGTTGGCTTGTATGAGATGAAAATGAGAACTTGGTGTTTTATTTCAATTTCCAAATATATGGTGATAAGAGAGGGACTGTGGAGAAATAGGGCAGAAGGAACAATGGGGTTCAATCAAGAGATATTTTTCCTTTGGAAATTTTGACAAATGTAGGGACAATGGACAGCCACTTGACTGTTTGGGCAACTTGGGGTTTGGGAATTTTTATAAGTGAGATAGGAAAGGGAGAGTGATATGAAATGAAATGATTTGGGATAGGGAAATGGGGCTTAGGAGTGAGTGAATTTTAGAGATGTAAGGGGATAGAGGATGCACTTGTATTGATAGTATAACAGTGAAAGGGAGGAATAAACAGTGAGGAATGAACCAGTTTGGCACCACAATCAATTTTAAAACTTCAATTTCAAAACCCTAAGGAGGCACTTCTAGGTTTTGGCTTTTGTGTATTCAAATTCTCAAAACCAATCACATAACCAATAGTAAGCACGAGTTATGGGCCATGAAAGATCGCATGAACTTACTTGGAGCAAGAAGGACCAAGTCAATTTGGATTTTTGTGAAGCAATGACAAAAAAAAATTTATTTGTCTTGTGCGTCATGACCACTGCCCAGTGAGTCACGCTACTTTTATGCACCGCGACCGTTCACATTTGCACATTGTAGAGTGGCCCTATGCGCCGCGACCACTGCCCAATGCGTCACGCCAGTCAATTTCACACACAATCTGCTCTCCAAACACTCTTTCTCCCTCCATGATTTCTTTGACTTCACTCTTGTCTCTTGGTATGTAAATGGGGTTTGAATATGAAAATATCTTATATATATCAAAAAAAATTATTTTTCATTTGGGCAAACCCACTTTCTAATGTTGCAGACTTTGGCACTTTTTTAAATAAACTCTGTTTTTGTTTCCTTTGTGCTTTCGACTGATGAAGAACATATTGTCTGTCTTTGCAGGGATAGTTGGCATGGAGATTTGGCAAAGGTGACCAGGGCTACACCTAAAGTACTTTACAACTGAAAAAAATTTGAAAATTACATTGCATTTATTACAAAAAATGAAAGAGACGATTTTTCTTCAAAACAGAGTTTTGAAGAAAAATCATTATCAACCATTTTAATGATGAAAATTTTTGCACTAAAACTTTATTTGAAGCTTCCTCATGTTCCTGCTAACATTATTAGATATTATAAAGACTAAATTAATGAAACCCTAGACCCAATGAGACTAAAAACCCTAAAATGACTCTTTGTCAAACAGGAGGCCAAACATGACTGTAAATGACTGTAAATGATTTTGATGAACAGACACAGACCAGCAGGTACATGACATGAGGGATATGAGTGAAAAGCCCCCATACCTTTATGATATCCATGCTCCTAATGGAATTTAGATGACTGAACTGAATGAGACACCTAAAATGAAATGCAACAAGAGAAATTTGATCTCTGATGGAGGGATGAAGATACCGACTCTAACAACAGGAAGACCAATTGGCCCAAATTTTTGCCAATATGAGTAAATATGTGCAGCCTCATAGCCCTTTGGATCTTAATATTGATAAGTTACAGGAGCACTCTGCAGTCAACAAAAATACAGCTGAAGAAATGATGGATGAAATAGAAAACCCTAGCGAAGCTAGGGTTGCTTCCCCTGAAAGGCATGAACAAGAAAATGAGAACACTGAATTAATATCCCAAATTGTAAGCCCTTAGGAGATTGTAGAGCTAACCGAGGATATGATTCCTGAATAATTTAGCCAAGGGCATATGAATGTGGAAGAGGAACCCCAAGCAGAAGACCAAAAAGAGAATGTTGATATGGACCAACACCCTGCCGAGCAAACAGGTTCAGATAAAGGAACAACTGTCCCATTAAAAAAGAGGAGGAAAGTAACTGAGATTGAAAAGCTTTAGAGGGATTGAATGAAGCTTCATAAACTCATAGAACATCTTAGGCAAACCATTAGGGTTATGAGAATGAAACAAATGCCTAAGTGAGCCCCTAAGAGAAGAAGCATAGCTACTAAGTGGGCTTCGAAAAAGAGAAAAGCGGCCACTAAGAGGAACCCCAAGTTAAAGAATCCATGCCTGAACCCAATTATGGAGATATAGAATAGCAAACAACTGTTCCAACACAAGATGTTCCAGAGGGACCTCTTTCAAGTGAAAACATGCAATCTAGTAGTCAGCATACTTTTAGTGACTCGACACTAGAAAGACTCCAAGAAGAGTTGGCACAGGCCTGAATAGAAAGACAAAGGTTGGAAGAAGACACTGTCCCAAGGAAGAGATATCAGGAATTGCAACAACAGATGAAGAGTGTTCATGAAGCAGAAGTATAATCTCACAAAAAGTGTTGAAGAGAAGAGAAAAAGACTGACAAGGTAATGAACCAATTAAAACTAGCCTAAAATCGAATGAACACTCTCTGCTCCCTATACACTAATGTCTTAGCCTGTAGATGCCCCGCCAAAAACTATGCTTTATTTTTACTATAAAGATATTTACAGCTAAATATCAAGGCAATTAAAGTAGGGAAATCCATAGAGCTAAAAACTATAGATGACTTTGTATCATGCTGCAAACTTTATGGGATCAAAGTAAAACACCTTTTGTGTGAATTTTATTTACATAATCTAATACTTGAAAATGATTGTGAATCAAACCCTAGCCCTTTTGTGGGAGATTTTCAATTTCAAGCATTCATTTCATTTGCTGTAAATCAATTAAAATGGCTTAAAGCCTATAATTCTTTGCAAAGGCAAGAGAATGAATTAGATTTGTGGGTTAGTAGTGAACCTCAGAACCCATCTCAATTTTGGGCTAGGAATAGAAGTTTGATGACAAAGGAAGGTGATATCCAAGTATTGGGGCCTTTCCAAAAATCGATTATCTTGAATGGAATAGATTACTTCTCAACCATTAGAAACCAAGGTTATATAGCAGCTAAGGTCCGGTGGAAAATTTCCAATAAAAACGTAAAAAACAGAGAACCATTTAATTATAGAAACTTTGGGCTATCTGTAGACCGCTTGATTTCCTATAGTCATCTCGTTCTAAAAGAAGGACCATTCTGGTTAGGATGTAGGTTCCGCAGCCCTATTGCATGGTTTCCTACTTCAGACTAAAAATTTGTTTACAAACTCCCTGAAGGACAGACAAAACATTTTTTTGAGGAATTAGCTGCACTACATGGTTTTAGACCTGTCGATGACAAACCTTATCTGGCTTATTCTTTGACTGCTCTCCATGTGAACTATATTTTTCATGAGGACATGAAAAATATTAAGCATGGGGGTATGTTGGGCAGTGAAAAAGTTATGAAATTACTGTATATTTTCTCATTCTTTTACTATGGACATACTCCTTTTTTCCTTGAGAAGGTAATTTATTATAAGAATTATGATGGGATTGGAAATATTTACGTTCATTGTAAAAAACATGACTAAAGGATGCTTTTTGTTGATAAAACGGGGATTACACAAATCGAACAACTATACCAAAGGCGAGGCTGAGATTAATGTAACTGTTGTTCCATCAGTGTTGAACCACATTCAGCCAAAGGAAAGGAGATCTGAAAGAATTTCCAAGAAAAGGCAGGGGACAGCTCAACCACGGTCAAAGCAGACAAGTTTATAACTAAAAAAAGGGGAGAGAATCCCTCAGAATCCTTCGATCCTGAGGGATCGTTGTTCAAATTCATCTTATTCCTCCTCTTGTCCGTCAGGATTTTATATATAAAGAAATTTCCTTTAGTGATTAGGGAGTCAGTTGGTCGAAAAGAGTTCTTATATTCAGACATTTCCTCTGCAATACTATGTTTATTGACTCTCGGCTTTGAGAGAACAACCTCTGTAATACTTTATGTTTAATTAATACTAAGCACATGTTTCATTTCATTTCTTAAGATCTAAAGTAGCCCAGCAGTATTTCACTGGCGCTAAGGGCCCAACTCTGGTGGAATTACTTTGTTGTTTGTATTCTTAATCTTTGTTTACTATTGTGTGAAGTTGTGTTTACAGTTTATTTCTATTGTAGAGTTTATTAACTGTTGATTCATTAACGAATTGCATTTCTATTTTACTATTTGCAAGAAAGACATCTGCTATTCATTTATTATGCTATCATTGTGAAGCTTTACTGTTCTGTATTTGACTCTAATTGATTAATTTGTAGTATTGGCTGGCTATTATGAAAAATACTGAGAGGGGAGGGGGGGGGGGTGAATCAGTATTTAGAGATGACTGAAATTTTTTTTAATTTTTCTTTCTCTTAAAACCATAAGCTACTTTACTGAACCAAACTCTCATATACACACAGATATCCTTAAGAAAACTTGCGTATGTCCAGAGATCTTATTATGCATTTAATTCTTTACTTAGATCATTGCATCATTCATTCATCAGATGTTTAGTAAGAAGTAATAATGTGCAATAATAACATAATAACCCATCACACATAAGCAACACACATGAACACCAATATTTAAGGTGGAAACCCAATTTGGGAGAAAACCACTGCTGTTGTCGTCTTTGTCTTCAATATTTATTATAAAGAAAACTTCTTATAATTTTGTACTGGCGCAGACTCATACCAACATGTAGGCACCCACCTACAGAAGGCTGCAACCTTCTCCCATTCTCCAGCCACTACTAGAAGGGAGCTCCAACCCCCTGATCTTGTTTACCAGCCTCTCCTGGAAGGGAACTACTACCCCCTGATCTCGTTTAGCAGCCTCTCCTGGAAGGGAGCTACTACGCCTTGCTCTCGTTTACCAGCCTCTCCTAGAAGGGAGCTACTACCGCCTTCTCTCATTTACTAGCCTCTCCTGGAAGGGAGATACTACCCCCTGCTCTCGTTTACTAGCCTCTCCTGGAAGGGAGCTACTATCCCCTGCTCTCGTTTACCAGCTACCACTAGAAGGGAGCTACTACCCCCTGCTCTCATTTACCAGCCTCTCCTAGAAGGGAGCTACTACCCCCTAATCTCATTTACCAGCTACCACTGGAAGGGAGATACAACCCCCTCACTGAAGGCTTCGACCCTCAGCACCACTGTGGACCACGTTTCATCGATTTTCATACTGGATCCAACAGCTTCCACACAACATACCTTGTAGGCCACTTTTCATCAGACTTTTAGAATGGACCCACTCCACACATTTAAGCTCAACATACATCAAACTGAAACTTATAACCTCATCAATTCATTCATTGAATCATCAACCAATAAACCAACAACTTGATCTTTAATCAACATATTCAGTAGCATAATCAACATTCAAACAACCCAGATCTGTATGAATACATCATTGACAGATAGTAGTAAAACAGAAAAACAGATCAGACATTTCATTCCACACATTTTAGAAAAACCCTAGATTCCATACGTGCTTTTACTTAACTAAACCTGCATATATACATGCTTTCATAGAGACAAACGTGCATATAGATCTACAACTATTTCAGAACTGACCTTTCATTTCATATGCGCTTTTGCTGAAACGAACCTGCGTATATACGTGCTTTCGCTAAGATGAACATGTGTATAGATCTGTAACATTTCAGAACTATGCAGCTCTTCAGAATAGATAACTCATATCTCACCCTTTAATTCAGCAAAGATTCGCCAGATCACAGATCTAAACATTCCATAAACAGATCTAGAAAATACATAGTCATTTCAGATCTAGAGATCCCTCTTCATCATTTTCTTCATAGGTGCATTATTAAATCATATCAATCAATAAATTGTTACCCATTCCATCCATATATACTTCAAAGTGAAGTATTCATTAAACCCAGACCTATGCACACCCTTGCACTATGATCTTCTTCTCCTTATATATATTTAGCCTTTATCAATATCATGAGTCAAAACCACTCAAACGCTGATGGTATTCCTGAACGGGATCAAATAGATAATCCAACGCTCAATACTCTGGGCCCATACCATGGTAAAGTCCCTTGGTTTTATAAATTTAGAGAGAAAATAGGCATATGCTACTTGAGACGTACTTTTTCGTGTGCATACACTTCTATGCCTTTACAAACACGCGTATGCTTTGTGACATATCATATTCATCATTTCTCTACCAATTACTGGAATTCCTTTCACTGTCACTTCTTGTAAATATATCATTGTTACATCTTTAACAAATAGGTTGCTCTCAAAAATGCAACTCATCAAGTAGGTTTCCATCAAGTACAACTTCATCAAGTAGGTTGCCATCAAGAACAACACATTGCAACATATTGCCAACAATCTCCCCCTTTGGACTTGATGGCAACCATGATGGTGTTTGATCACCACAACAGATAGATACATTGATTATAATCATTATTCAAACACCATAATACTCTCCCCCTTTGAAATCAAGGGAAAAGGGCGGATCAAAACCAACACAAGGTTTTTCTTCCCTTGTATAAGGATGAGCTCTGCAGATCTGATGTGCATTGAAGTTACCATGCTCCCCCTGAGTTCACGCTGAATCTCCAAACATATTTTTCAATGAAGTACATGAATATATGACCTTTCCTATCACCAAGGACTCATACTTACATCAATGATCCAACCAAGTGGATTTACATATTTGACTCAACTACCCAACCAAGTGGGTTTACACATTTTGACTCAAATACCCAACCAAGTGGGTTTACAAATTTGAGGAAGTCCTTACATGACTGAATATAACAATTTACATCATAGGTCTCAACATAACCTTTTCATCAAATTACAAATATGACTTTTTATAACTAATACCAAAAATACCTCAAGAGAGAGATCGTATTTCAGAACCATCATAATGCCAACAATGCATTACTCTCAGCAAGGCTAATGCTCCCCCTGAAACTTTGCTTCTGTCCTTGAGCTGAATCACTATTTTTCTTATCAGAAAAACATACGCTTCTGTCTCCAATGGAACTCGTGTGTATACACGGCTTTAGTTCATGAAATCCACGTATGAAAAGTGAAATACTGGAAATTTCACAGCTCCATTTTCTCCTGGATTTATACATTCTGTACCTGTCTTCTGTTGTCACATTAGATGCACTGTTAGAAATAAACACAACCAAAATTACCAAACCAACCATGGGAATCACCATATATTTCTCCCCTTGTGATGACACATTACTGATTCCTATAATGTATCCCACATCACTCCTACAGTCATTATGAGAAGTAAGCTTTAGAAGCGAAAGACTGCAGTAGGATTATTATCCCCTACGTTTTTGACTGGTCCTCCTTCTTTTTCCAGCTCTTTGTGAAATTATCATCATCCATGGTAGATGCCATGACCACTTGCAGATCTTGGTCAGAATCTTCTTCATCGTCATTTCATCATTATCTTCATTTGTATATAATAACTCTTTCCCTTTTCAAATTGTTTCCCTTTATTATGATTTTCTTCATAAAGACATTTAGCAGCATAATGACCAACTCTTCCACAAGTAAAACAGTTGAAGGGAAGCTTACCTCTGAATCTTCCAGTACCTGGTTGGAGTCTTCTCACAAAATTTGCTTCTTCTTCTTCTGATATATAACTTGATTCCTTGACAACTTCCTTTTCTTTTCCTTTTGCGCATGCCTTAAAGGCAACTTCTCTGATTTGAGAGCGACCTCCTTTTCTCATTTCAAAAACAGTCAGGATGCCATGTAGTGGAACAATAGTAAGAGTTTTCAGATATTGCTTTTCTTCAATAGCTAATACTTTTGACTCAAATTTTGAAGTCAAATATCTTAAGACTTTTTCCACCAGAGTAGTATCAGTTATGGTTTCACCCAAATTTCTAATACGATTTACAATATCATCTAGATGTAAAAAGAAACTGGAAATACTCTCATCACTATGCATCCTTAAATTTTCATATTCAATTCTGAGAGTTTGGAGTTTTTCACTTTTTACCTTTGTATCTCCTTCATAGCTTTGAATGATTTTGTCCCATATTTCTTTTGCTGAATTTAGCTGCATCACTTTAATGAATTCTGATTCAAACATGCTTCCTAATAAAACATTTACTGCTTTGGCATTGATTTCATATTTCTTCCTTTCTACTGCATCAGTAGGAATAATTTCCGGATACTGATAACCTTCTTCCATGATTTCCCATACTTCTGCACTAATACTTTGCAAATATGCTTTTGTTCGTGTTGATCATAATCTGTTTCCATATAATTTCATAGGAAATCTGGCGTAGAGTTCTAAAATTCCCCCTTTCAGACTTGGAAAATCATTTTTGTATCTATCATTGCCATTTCCTGCCTCTAAAATTCATTATAAATGGCTGAAAATTTCATATTTGAAAATATTCAAGGCATAGCTCCTTCAGCCCTAGCCCCTCTGTTCTTTTCTTCCATGAGACCAAAAGCCCGAACCAAGTGCTAACTCTATACGTGCTTATCAAAGGGATATCAGGAGTATTTCGAGCCGTAGATCTGTATGAGATTAGACGGCGTTTATTCATCTCTGCCGCGCCCGCAGACCTCTCGACAGCTGTCCGATTAGATCATGATATCAACGGTTCACGATGTGCTTGTTCTGGTGGTCCCTGCGCCAAAAACACTGCTCAAAACCAGCGTTTTATATCGTACCGCCTTTCGGCGGTAGGCGGTAATTCCCCTTGGGCCAGCGATTCCACTCACTACCCATCACGTGTCTCCGCGTACTGCCCCAAAACTGCTCTCCATCGCACATTATCGTTTGGTCAAATTCATGCAGTGATATTCATCATAGCCATCCGATCTAGAGGTCATCATCAAATGGTTATCATGCTTCGAAGCTGCACGAGATTTAGTCCAAGTGTATAGTGCTCCTGGCCCATGGTCCATCGCCTCCAACACTCTTTCGACCATCGATCTCCTCCTGAGATTGGACAGTTAATATCTACTCACCCCGCTTTTTACGAGCTCCCAAATTTAATCCTCCACGTCATCCATTCCTCGTTGCTTTGATATCGTGCCACCTGTCCTCCATTTTTCCTCCACGTGCTCTCCGCCACCCCAGATCTATACTTTGCTCATTTCTTCATTCCTTACGTATTTTCATGTTCATTTCCACATTCCATTAGTTCACTCTATGGTCATCACACACAGTTTTGTTGCATTTTCTTCATCACCACCCTGCACCGCTTCACCATTGCGCTAGTCTGTACGACTGCTTCCATTAACCCTGCCACATCTTCCATCCTCATATGCTTCTTAACATGTTCTCGGGTTTTGCAGGTTTATAGCGACAGAGATTTATCATAAGTTCCAACCTCCATTACAAAATCCGATTACGCTCCGAAGGACCATTTATTAGAGGCAGAGTCATGGAAAAAGGATTTGGGTAGTTGTTACGAAACGAATTTCATTAAAGAAGCAGGGGTAAAATCTGTCAAACCTCCTAGAGTCATTCAAAGCACAGATTGTGGCAGATGGAAACATTAATGTTGCAGTAAAGAGTATCAGTTGAATGATAGATGAATTCAACGTTCAACATTGAAGATTTTAAATCTTAATTCAAGATTTAGAAGGCAGAGGTTACAATGCACAAGAAACAATACCCTCCAGGTTTTATTTCAGCCTAGTTTTCTTTCAGGAAAGGACATAATGTTTATATGGTTTTATCTCAATACCGTGTTCCTGAGGAGGCTTTCACCCAGTGCATTTATTTCAAAGAGCAGGCTACAAAGTACCTACAACACCACCTATTCATTTTTTAGTATGGGCTCGAGTGTTTCCACCATTTTGCTTTAATTATATAAATTAAATGTTCATCAGCTACCTTTTTAGACTAGGTTTTGTTTTCTCCTATAAAAACCATGAAGAAACGCATTGTAAGGGTTCCAGATTTTATTAGAAAATTATGCAGTGAAAGGCTTTTCACATACATTTGGTAAAATTCGTGTATGAAGGCTCAAAGCCCATAGGGTCTCATTGAGGAGGAGTTCTATCTGCCAAAGAGGATTCCGGTCTTTGGTATTTCACAGTCTGTAACTCTCTTTTATATGTTACTTAATATATCATTTCATCTCATCCATCCTTCATGTATCATGTTTTGGAATGCGAGTGGTCACTGATTTCTAGTAAGGATTCATCCTAGTTGATGCCCCTACTCAGATCTGTCAAGTTCTTCAAATATGGCTCATGCACGATATTCTGTTCCATTATTCAACTTAATCATATTTCTACTATACTAGTTGCTTTGGGAGGGTGCTTTTAAAATGCTATTATCATGTATGGATTCTTAGATTGGTAAGCCCATGCATGGTGGTATTGTATATCTGGGTATCAGCTAAATGTTAACTAGTATCTTCTTAGTATTTCTTTCACTACATACACCTTCTGATAATTTATGTCTGTGAGGTATTTCTGAATCATCCCGCTTTGCAGTAAATTACCTCTGAATTGTCTGTTGCTTTTGTATTAAGAGTTCTGCATTTTGCCTCTACGGTATCCTTTCTCTTGTGTCAGTTTCTGAGAGTTTGGTCCCATTCTAGATTAATTTTCCTTGTTTACAGGAGATAGCATGAGAGCTTAAGCTGACAAATTCACACACTACATTATATGCTCCTTGCTATGCTAAGATGTCCTAGGAATTGGTCTATCACAACTCTAGGCTGTCTCTAGGAGCTACAACATCTTTTTGGCGTCGTTTCTGGGGACGAATTTAAGAAAATCAGAATCCTTGGGCCTCAAAAAAATCATATTCACTCTCTAAATAGGTGAGCACAAAGAGTTGAGAGTTGTATATCCCTCACCTTGGCGACTCCACATTTGTTATTTGATAAATATATTTGTAGTCCTGGCTCCTCGTAAGCCACACCTGAGGTCAGATTCATCTATGCCAAAGACACCTTCAATGTCTGACCCTGACCAGATTATACGTAGAAGAAATTAGAGGGAGAGCAGATCAGCCCGTTCCCAAAATCCTGAAGTGCTCATAGAAGATTTTCCTTCTTCCTCCTCTCAAGACTCTCAATTGCAAATTCCCGAATCCACTGTGGGTGATACTGATTATTATTATTCGGATAGTCCACCCCGAGAGGGTATCAGAAATAAAAACAGTCTTCATCCTACTCCTGAGGTTGAAGAGGTCAAGGAAGTAACTGAAGTATCTTCTGTTAATATACCTTTGTTTCCCTCAACCCCTCAAGTTGTAGTTGAATATATTCTTATTATTATTCATACTCCACTTCCACCTCCTCCTCCTCCTCTGACTCAACAAACTATTGCACTACCTCCACCTCCTCCAATGGCTAATGTTCTAGCCTTTTTGATGAATAAATATTCTCCCCTGGCATTACCCCAAGTGCTGAATGATATGCCCCGGGATTATCTGAAGGTCTTGCCTAGATTCAACGGAGAAAATGAAATCGATGCTCAAAATCATCTTGAGACTTTCTTCTCCTTTGCAGAGAAATTTAATGTCGAACATTTAGATGTGGTCTTAAGACTATTTGTGCAATCTTTAGATGGTGAAGCTCGAAAATGGTTTAAGACATTGGCTGGTTGTTCTATTACCATTTGGGATAACATGGAAGACACTTTTCTCAAGAAATGGGGAGAAAAGAAAGATCATGGAAATTGTCTCATTGAGTTCAATACACTGAAGAAAAGACACAATGAAGGAGTGTCAGAATTTATCAAGAGATTTAATAAGTTGTATTTGAGTCTCTCTGCTAATATGAAACCGCATCAGACTACTGCAAAGGTTGTTTTTGTAGCAGCCTTTGATTCAGAGTTTGGCTTCTCTCTCAGAGAAAGAAAGCCTGCTACCCTGGATGATGCTCAGGTAGATGCACTAGATTTGGAAGCAAACATTGCTTCCACTGGTAAATCAAAGGGAAAATCTGAGCAAGATGCTAGGAGAAGGGGCAAAGAGGAGGTATCCACCTCTAACCAAGACAGAGACTCAGAAAAAATTGAGGAAGTGAGAAAATTGATTAAGAAAATGGTCAAGCTTGAATTGGAAGCCAAGAATTCAGCCTTCAGGAATTTCCAGAATGCTCCAAACAGAGGTTATAATCATCAATATAGGAAACCACCTTTGCAAATATTTCCAAGGGAAGCAAGGGAGCAACAGGACCAAGTGCCACACCCATTGTACCTAGAAGGTCCAGTAGATGACTCCACTGAAGATGCTGCCTATAGACTGGAGGATGAAAATATTGCCTTTTCAAATATTGATGGAGAGGAATGCCCTTTTCAAGGGAATGATGAAGCTGGATGCTCATTGCAAAAAAAACAAAAGATCAGAGATGCAGAAGAAGCAGAATTTGATCATTATTGTAAACAGTTTGATGATTTCATGCAAGCACATTTCAATAGAAGATATGATCTCAGATCTTCTAGGAAGAGGACTCACACCAAAGAGCAAGAAGAGGAGTTACCCCAGAAGGAAGCACCTACTCAGAAGGAGTCTACAAGGTAGATAGCTGCAGACAAAGGTAAGCAACCTCTAAACAAACCTTTTTAATCTAATGATCAAATTCCCTCTTCTTCAAAGGTAGTCATTCCTCCCAATATTGAATTTGTGTCAAAAGAAATCAAGCCCCCAGTTGAAAATAAAGATTCAAAAGAGGTTGTGATAGAAAAGCCACCTCCTGCTTTTAGTTTGCAAAAGGAACTTGAAAAGGTCAAAATCCCAGTTCCCTTGACTGAACTGTTGAAACAGCTAGCATATCAATCTCAAGTCACCTCTTTCATGCTCCCTCCAGAAGCACCAATCATCCCAGATAGTCTCAACCTTCAAGAAGAAAGACCCATGGTATTTTTCAGCCCACATGTCAAGGAGATAGATCCCTCAACTCCTCCCTTCTATGTGTCTCTAGTAATCCATGACCTGCTATTACATAACTGCATGTTATATTCTAGAGTTTCCCATAATCTTATGCCTCTCTCAGTCATGGAACAACTAGGTTTGCAAATCACACGCCCATATAAAGACCTCTACTCATTTGATTCCAAAAGAGTTAAATTCTTGGGGATGATCAAGGATTTGGTGGTTAATTTGGCCCAAATCCCAGCAAAAGGTGTGGTAATGGACATAGTGGTAGCAGACATCCCAGCTCGTTTTTGTATGTTGCTGTCAAGGTCCTGCGAGACAAAAATTGGTGGATCAATCAAGATGGATTTAACATATGCCACTATCCCAGTTTTTGGTGGCCAAGAGAGGAGACTATACAGGGAGACTAGATTTGTTAAGATGGTGACTAAGGCTGACAATTCTGTAAATTCACCAGTCTACAGTAAGGAAGGAGAATTTTGATGGTTGATGCTGGAAGAAGATCAAGATTATGCTCATGAACCATCCTTCTACCAGATCAGTAATGAGAAGCCCTCAGAAAGCCATGAAGCAGGAATATGGACACCACATTTTGATGGAGTGAATTTAAGAGAAGGAAATGGAGCCAGAGTGCTATTGATTTCTCCTGCAGGAAAATGGATCCCACTGTCTCTCAAATTAGAATATGAGGCCACCAAAAATGTGGTTGAATACGAATCACTTCTGCTAGGATTACAGACATCCAGGAATATGAATATACAAAGTTTAAAGGTTCTGGGAGACTCAGAACTAGTAGTCAGACACGTCAGGAATCAGTGTCAAACCAAAGATCCTAGGCTAAGGGCTTATAGGAATGATGTTTGGGACATGTTAGAAAATTTCTTCTTGGCATTTAATACCTAGTTCATGCCCTGAGAACAGAATAGGATGGCTGATTCCCTTGCTGTGGCTACTAGTACATTTCGACCACGTCATAACCCTCTCTTAAGATATGAATTTGAGGTCCATTATCGGCCTTCAATCCTAGATAACAAAAAAAACTAGCAGGTATTTGAGGATGAAGAAAATATGAAGATATTCCTGGAAACAGTGGGAGAATTCTCCAATATGGATATTGATGATGCAGAAGAGGCTGAGTCTGAAGATACCCCAGAAAGAAATTGGGAGGAGAAAGTGGCAGGTAATAAAGTGTTGCAGTTAAAGGGAAACGTTATACCTAGAGGGCTGGTGCCTCTAGAAAGATTATTTGATAAGAATGATGTCCCATTATATCCAAGCAAAGCGGTAGAAGAGAATCGGGTGGAAGACCTGAATTTGGGTACTGAGGCTGAACCCAAAATTGTTAAACTGTCTAAGAAAATCCCTGATGAATATAAAAATCTATATCATAAATTATTCCAGTCTTATAGAGATGTGTTTGCATGGTCCTATCAGGACTTGAAAACTTTTGATATCAGTATTATGCAACACAAAATTCCATTGAAGGCAGATGCAAAGCCCCATAAGCAGAAGCTCGAACCAATCAATCCCTTGCTGCTGCCTTCTATTGAGAAAGAAATCAAGAAGTTGCTAAAAGCCAAAATAATTGTGCCATTGAGGTACTCTGAATGGGTGGAAAACCTTGTCCCTATACGAAAAAAGAATGGAGAAATAAGGCTGTGTGTGGATTTCAGAAATTTAAACAGAGCATCCTTAAACGATAATTATCCATTGCCTAAGATGGATTGCATCCTGCAGAAAGTGGTTGGAGCTTTTAGGATGTCAATGATGGATGGGTTCTCTGGTTACAACCAGGTGGCTATACTTCCAGAGGATCAAAAGAAGACTTATTTCACCACACCATGGGGTACATTTATGTATGCCAGGATGCCTTTTGGATTGATTAATGCAGGGGCCACTTTTCAGAGGGAAATGAATATTGCTTTTGCTGGGGATTAGGACAAATTCTTGGTGGTCTACCTCGATGATATCATTGTATTTTCCAAGAATGATGGTGAGCACATTGAACATCTGTGGAGAAATTTTGAGAAATGCAGAAGGTATGGTCTCTCTCTGAATCCTCAAAAGTCATTATTTGCATTAGAAGAGGGAAAGATTTTAGGACATATCATTACTAAATATGGGGTGAAGATAGATCCCAAGAGGGTAGAAGTTATAAACAGTATTGCTTTTCCTAGAAATAAGAAAGAAGTACAAGTATTCCTTGGGCGCATAAATTTCTTGAGAAGGTTTATCCCTAACTATGCTGAGATAGTTAGGCATATAACAAACATGCTCAGAAAGAATAATGAGGTAAAGTGGTCACAATAATCACGGGAGGCATTTACTAGGATAAAGAATGCTTTAGCAGAAGCCCCTGTGTTGGCTGGACCAGATTATGAGAAACCTTTCATGATTTTCTCTTTTGCATCACCTCATACGATAGCAGGAGTTTTATTGCAGAAAAATGAGGAAGGTTGTGAGCATCCTATTGCCTTTTTAAGTCAGGTGCTCCGTGATGCAGAATTAAAATAAAACATATTGGAAAAGCAAGGATATACCCTAGTGAAATCCCTCAAAGAATTCTGTGTATATATCTTACAGTCCCACATCACTGCATTTGTGCCTGCATCTGCTGTAAAAGATATCCTTATTCAGGGGGATAGTGAAGGAAAAAGAGGGAGGTGGATTGCTAAAATATAGGAATATGACCTGGACATCCGCCCTACTAAGCTAATTAAAGGAAAAGGGCTTGCCAAAATGTTATCTGAATCAAACTATCAAGCCCTGGGCATAAATTTGTCCATTATAGTAGGTGAAGAATCTGAGGAGAAAGACGAATGACATGGAATTGGAGTAGCTACTCCAGAAACACATCTAAAGTACCTCACCAGTCCGTGGTACAAAGAGATAGTGAAATATATCCTCACACTCAGCTGCCCTCCAAGTTGTGACAAAACTAAATACAGAGCGCTGAGACTGAAATCATAGAAGCATATAGTCGCCAATGGCCAGCTATACTGGTGAGATCCCTCAGGTATCTTACTCCTGTGTCTCACAAAGAATGAAGTTGAGAATATTGTAGCAGAATTCCATGAAGGGATCTTTGGAGGTCATTACAGTTGGAGGGCCACAACTTACAAAATTCTGAAAGCTGGCTTCTATTGGCCAAAGCTTTTTGGAGATGTTTTTGCTAGGGTAAGAGCATGTGATAAATGTCAGAAATTTGCTGAGAGACAAAAGTTTGCACCACTGCCCCTGATTCCAGTACACGTAGATGAACCATTTAAACAATGGGGTATTGATTTTATAGGTGAGATACATCCCCCATCAAGTGGACAACATAAATGGATATTAACAACCACGTATTATTTCACTAAATGGGTGGAAGCCATACCTACAAGGAATGCTACAGATAGTGTGATCATGAAGTTCATGGAAGAAAACATCATATCCAGGTTTGGTTGCCCTACTAGGATAGTGACTGATAATGTACAGGCCTTCAAGTCTGCACAATTTATGAATTTCTGCCAGCAATATAATATCATACTCAGTCACTCTACAGCTTACTATCCACAAGGAAATGGCTTGGCAGAATCATCAAACAAAACTCTGGTGAGGGCCTTGAAGAAGACTATCAATGAAAATCAAAAGAATTGGGATTCCCAATTGAAATTTTCTCTATGGGTTAATAGAATCACCAGCAAGAGAGCAACTGGGAAATCCCCTTATGAATTGGTATATGGACGAGCAACAGTTTTTCCTGTACAGCTGGCTTTACCAGTGGCCCGCTTCATGAAAGAAACCTAGGAGGAACCTGATGATATGATTAGAAGAATCAACCAACTGGTGGAATTAGAAGAAACATGGGGCCAGGTGAATCAGAGATTAATAGAATATCAAGAGAAAATGAAACACATTTTTTATCAGCACGCAAAAGACAGGAAGCTGCAAATTGGTGACTTGGTGCTCAGATGGGATATCCGGAGAGCTGAGAAGGGAAAACATGGTAAATTTGATCCCCTCTGGTTTGGTCCTTTCAAAATTGTGGAACACGGGGGAAATAATACTTTCAGGTTGGAGAATTTACAGGGTGACTTGCTGGATGCCCCTGTAAACGGTCAATTCCTTAAGCCCTACTTTCAGTTCTAAATCAGGCAAATGCAGCCTGATGTATTATATTGTATCATAGTTTCCTTCTTTGTTTTTGTATGAATAATGTTGGTGCTGTGATGAATTATAAAGTCAAAATGGAGGTGCTAGAGGGAAGAGTTTGCATACACGATGATCAGAGGGTCTACGAGTTCTCGACATGTCCCAGGATGAACATGCCATCCCCAGATGGAGCCGATGTTGATCATAATCCATTTCCCATATAATTTCACAGGAAATCTAGCGTAGAGTTCTCAAATTCCCCCTTTCAGACCTAGAAAATAATTTTTGTATCTATCTTTTCCATTTCCTGCCTCTAAAATTCATTATAAATGGCTGAAAATTTCATATTTGAAAATATTCGAGGCATATCTCCTTCAGCCCTAGCCCCTCTGTTCCTTTCTTCCACGAGACCAAAAGCCCAAACCAAGTGCTAGCTCTATACGTGCTTATCAAAGGGATATCGGGAGTATTTCGAGCCGTAGATCTGTATGAGATTGGACGACGTTTATCATCTCCGCCACGCCCGTAGACCTCCCGACAGCTATCTGATAGACCACGAGATCAACGGTTCGTGATGTGCCTGTCCTGGTGGTCCCCATGCCCAAAACACTGTTCAAAAATAGCGGTTTATATCGCACCGCCTTTCGGCGGTAGGCGATAATTCCCCTTGGGCTAGCGATTCCACTCACCGCCCGCCACGTGTCTCTGTGTACAACCCAAAAACCTCTCTCCATCGCACATTATCATTCGGTCAAAGTCATGCAGTGATCTTCTTCACATCCGTCTGATCTAGAGGTCATCATCCAACAGTTATCATGCTCTGAAGCTACACGATATTTAGTCCAAGTGTACAGTTCTCCTGGCCCACGGTCCATCGCCTTCGATGCTCTTTCGACCATCGATCTTCTCCCGAGATCGGACGGTTAAGATCTGCTCACCCAACTTTTGACTAGCTCCCAAATTCAGTTCTCCACATCATCCATTCCTCGTTGCTTTGATATCGTGCCACCTGTCCTCCAGTTTTCCTCCACGTGCTCTCCGCCACCCCAGATCTATACTTTTCTCATTTCTTCGTTCCTTACGTATTTTCACGTTCATTTCCACATTCCATTAGTTCACACTATGGTCATCCCACACTGTTGTGTTGCATTTTCTTCATCACCACCCTGCGCCGCTTCACCATTTCGCTAGTCTGTACGACCGCTTCAATTAACCCCGCCACATCTTCCATATTCATATGCTTGGATTTCTTAACATGTTCTCGGGTTTTGCAGGTTTATAGCGACGGAGATTTATCATAAGTTCCAGCCTCCATTACAAAAGCCGATTATGATCCAAAGGACCATTTATTAGAGGCAAAGTCATGGAAAAAGGATTTGGGTAGCTGTTACGACACGACTTTCATTAAAGAAGCAGGGGTAAAATCTGTCAAACCTCGTAGAGTCATTCAAATCATAGATTGCGGCAGATGGAAACATTAATGTTGTGGCAAAGAGTATCAGTCAAATGATAAATGAATTCAGCATTCAAAATTCAAGATTTTAAATCTTAATTCAAGATTTAGAAGGAAGAGGGTACAATGCACAAGAAACAATACCCTCCAGGTTTTATTTCAGTTGAGTTTTCTTTCAAGAAAGGACATAATGTTTATATGGCTTTATCTCAATACCGTGTTCCTGAGGAGGCTTTCACCCAGTGAATTTATTTCAGAGAGAAAGCTACAGAGTACCTACAGCACCACCTAGTCATTCTGCAGTATGGGCTTGAGTGTTTCCGCCATTTTTCTTTAATTATATAAATTAAATGTTCATCACCTACCTTTCTAGACTAGGTTTTGTTTTCTCCTATAAAAACCATGAAGAAACGCATTGTAAGGGTTCCATATTTTATCAGAAAATTATGCAGTGAAAGGATTTTCACATACATTTGGTAAAATTCTTGTATGAAGGCTCAAAGCCCATAGGGTCTCAGTGAGGAGGAGTTCTATCTACCAAAGAGGATTCTGGTCTTTGGTATTTCACAGTCTATAACTCTCTTTTATATGTTACTTAATATATCATTTCATCTCATCCACCCTTCCTGTATCATGTTTTGGAATGCGAGTGGCTCACTAATTTTTGGTAAGGATTCATCCTAGTTGATGCCCCTACTCAGATTATTCAAGTGATTTAAATATGGCTCATGCATGATATTCTATTCCATTATTCAACTTAATCATATTTCTGCTATACTAGTTGCTTTGGGAGGGTCCTTTTAAAATGCTATTATCATGTATGGATTCTTAGATTGGTAAGCCCATGCATGGTGGTATTGTATATCTGGGTATCAGCTAAATGTTAACTAGTATCTTCTCAGTATTTCTTTCACTACATACACCTTCTAATAATTTATGTCTGTGAGGTATTTATGAATCAACCCGCTTTGCAGTAAACTGCCTCTGAATTGTCTGTTGCTTTTTTATTAAGAGTTCTACATTTTTCCTCTGCAGTATCCTTTCTCTTGTGTCAGTTTCTGAGAGTTTGGTCCCATTCTAGATTAATTTTCCCTATTTACAGGAGATAGCATGAGAGCTAAAGCTGAAAACTTCACACACTACATTATATGCTCCTTGCTATGCTAAGATGTCCTAGGCACTGGTCTATCACAAATCTAGGTTGTCTCTAGGAGCTACAATAGTTCGTATCTTCCAGAATAACAGATTACTTCCATTGAATAGAGGTGGCCTCATAGAAAATAATCCTTCATTACTTCCCATTGCGACGGATCTCCTTCAAGCGATCAAGCTTCTACAGAAGGACTTGCTCGCATACCAATTGTTGGGAAAAATACTGAGAGTGGGGGGGGGGGGGGGTGAATCAGTATTTAGAGCTGACTGAAAAACTTTTTACTTTTTCTTTCTTTTAAAACCATACACTACTTTACTAAACCCAAGTTGCATATACACGCGGATATCCTTAAGAAAACTTGTGTATGTACAGAGAGCTTATTATGCATTTAATTCTTCACTTATATCATTACATCATTCATTCATCAGATGTTTAGTAAGCAGTAATCATGTGTAGTAATAACAAAATAAACCATCACACATAAGCAACACACATGAACACTAATATTTAAGGTGGAAACCTAATTCGAGAGAAAACCATTGCTGCTTTCATCTCTGTCTTAAATATTTATTATAAAGAAAACTTCTTACAATTTTGTACTGGCGCAAACTCATACCAGCACGTAGGCACCCACATGCAGAAGGCTGCAACCTTCTCTCATTCTCTAGCCACTGCTGGAAGGGAGCTCCAACCCCCTGATCTCATTTACCAGCCTCACCTAAAAGGGAGCTACTACCCCCTGCTCTCGTTTACCAGCCTCTCCTAGAAGGGAGCTACTACCCCCTGCACTCATTTACTAGCCTCTCCTGGAAGGGAGCTACTACCCCCTGCTCTCGTTTACCAGCCTCTCCTGGAAGGGAGCTACTACCCCCTGCTCTCGTTTACCAGCTACCACTAGAAGGGAGCTACTACCCGCTTCTCTCGTTTACCAGCCTCTCCTGGAAGGGAGCTACTACCCCCTGCTCTCATTTACCAGCTACCACTGGAAGGGAGATACAACCCCCTCACTGAAGGCTTCGACCCTCAGCACCACTGCGAACCACGTTTCATCAATTTTCATACTGGATCCAACAACTTCCACACAACATACCTTGTAGGCCACTTTTCATCATATTTTCAGAGTGGACCCACTCCACACATTTAAGCTCAACATAGATCAAACTGAAACTTATAACCCCATCAATTCATTCATTGAATCTTCAACCAATCAACCAACAACTTGATCTTTAATCAACATATTCAGCAGCATAATCAACATTAAAAAAACCCATATCTGTATGAATACATCATCGATAGATAGCAGTAAAACAGCAAAACAGATCAGACATTTCATTCCACACACTTCAGCAAAATGCTAGATTCCATATGCGCTTTTAGTTAACTGAACTTGCGTATATACACGCTTTCACAGAGAAAAACCTGCGTATAGATCTGCAACTATTTCAGAACTGACCTTTGATTTCATACGTGCTTTTTCTAAAACGAACCTGTGTATATATGCGCTTTCGCTACGTATAGATATGTAACATTTTAGAACTATGTAGCTCTTTAGAACAAACAACTCAAATCTCACCCTTTACTTCAGCAAATATTCGCCAGATCACAGATCTAAACATTCCATAAACAGATCTAGAAAATACATAGTCATTTCAGATCTAGATATCCCTCTTCATCATTTTCTTCATAGGTGCATTATTAATTCAGATCAATCAATAAAATGTTACCCATTCCATCCAAATATACTTCAGAGTGAAGTATTCATTAAACCCAGACCTATGCACACCTTTGCACTATGATCTTCTTCTCCTTATATAGATTTATCATTTATCAATACCATGAGTCAAAACCACTCAACTGTTAATGGTATTCCTAGACGGGATCGAATAGATAATCCAGCGCTCAATACTGTGGCCCAATACCATGGTAAAGTCCCCTATTTTTATAAATTTAGAGCACAAATAGGCATACGCTACTTGAGACGTACTTTTCCGCGTGCATATGCTACTATGCCTTTACAAACATGTGTATGCTTTGTGACATATCATATTCATCATTTCTCTAGCACTTACTGGAATTCCTTTCACTGTCACTTCTTCTAAATACATCATTTTTACATCTTTAAAAAATAGGTTTCTCTCAAAAAGGCAACTCATCAAGTAGGTTTCCATCAAGGACAACTTCATCAAGTAGCTTGCCATCAAGGACAACACATTGCATCATATTGCCAACAATTTCCCCCTTTGGACTCGATGGCAACCATGATGGTGTTTGATCACCACAATAGATAGATACATTGATTATAACCATTATTCAAACACCATAATACTCTCTCCCTTTGACATCAATGGAAAAGGGCAGATCAAAACCAACACAAGGTTTTTCTTCCCTTGTATAAGGATGAGCTCTGCAGATCTGATGTGCATTGAAGTTACCATGCTCCCCGTGAGTTCACGCTGAATCTCCAAACATATTTTTCAATGAAGTACATGAATCTATGACCTTTCCTATCACCAAGGACTCATACTTACATCAATGATCCAACCAAGTGGATTTACATATTTGACTCAACTACCCAACCAAGTGGGTTTACACATTTTGACTCAACTACCCAACCAAGTGGGTTTAAAAATTTGAGGAAGTCCTTACATGACTAAATATAACAATTTACATCGTAGATCTCAACATAACCTTTTAATCAAATTACAAATATGACTTTTTATAGCCAATACCAAAAAGACTTCAAGAGAGAGATCATATTTTAGAACCATCATAATGCCAACAATGCATTAATCTCAGCAAGGCTAATGCTCCCCCTGAAATTGTGCTCCTATCCTTGAGCTGACTCACTCTTTTTCTTATCAGAAAAACATACACTTCTGTCTCCAATGGAACTCGCGTGTATATGCAGCATTAGATCATGAAATCTGCGTATGAAAAGTGAAATACTGGAAATTTAACAGTTCCATTTTCTCCTGGATTTATACATTCTGTACCTGTCTTCTGTTGTCACATTACATGCACTGCTGGAAATAAACACAACCAGAATTACCAAACCAACCATGGGAATCACCATATATTTCTCCCCTTGTGATAATACATTACTGATTCCTATAATGTATCTCACATCACTCCTACAGTCATTACGAGAAGTAAGCTTTAGAAGCGGAAGACTGTAGTAGGATTATTATCCCCTATGTTTTTGACCGTTCCTCCTTCTTTTTCTAGCCCTTTGTGAAATTATCATCATCCATGGTAGATGCCATGAGCACTTGCAGATATTGGTCAGAATCTTCTTCATCCTCATTTGACACTTCATCATTATCTTCATTTGTATAATAACTCTTTCCCTTTTCAAATTGTTTCCCTTTATCATGATTTTCTTCATAAGGACAGTTAGCAGCATAATGACCAACTCTTCCACAAGTAAAACACTTGAAGGGAAGCTTGCCTCTGAATCTTCCAGTACCTGGTTGGAGTCTTCTCACAAAATTTTCTTCTTCTTCTTCTGATATATAACTTGATTCCTTGACAACTTCCTTTTCGTTTCCTTTTGCACATGCCTTAAAGGCAACTTCTCTAATTTGAGAGGGACCTCCTTTTATCATTTCAAAAGCTGTTAGGATACCATGTAGTTGAAAAATAGTAAGAGTTTTTAGATCTTGATTTTCTTCAATAGCTAATACTTTTGACTCAAATTTTGAAGTCAAAGATCTTAAGGCTTTTTCCACCAGAGTAGTATCAGTTATGGTTTCACCCAAATTTCTCATACAATTTACAATATCATCTAGATGTAAAAAGAAACTGGCAATACTCTCATCACTATGCATCCTTAAATTTTCATATTCAATTCTGAGAGTTTGGAGTTTTGCACTTTTTACCTCTGTATCTCCTTCATAGCTTTGAATGATTTTGTCCCATATTTATTTCCCTGAATTTAGCTGCATCACTTTAACAAATTTTGATTCAGACATGCTTCATAATAAAACATTGACTACTTTGGCATTGATTTCATATTTCTTCCTTTCTGCTGTATCAGTAGGAATAATTTCTGGATAGTGATAAAATTCTTCCACAATTTCCCATACTTCTGCACCAAGAATTTGAAACTATGTGTTTTTTTGTATCTTCTAGAGTAACAGATTACTTCCATTGAATAGAGGTGGCCTTATAGAAAATACTCTTTCATGACTTCCCATTGCGACAGATCTCCTTCAAGTGATCAAGCTTCTGCAGAAGGACCTGATCTGAAACCAATTGTTGGGAAAAATACTAAGAGGGGTTGGGGGGGTGAATCAATATTTAGAGTTGACTGGAATTTTTTTTACTTTTTCTTTCTCTTAAAACCATACACTACTTTACTAAACCCAACTCGCGTATACACGCAGATATCCTTAAGAAAACTTGCGTATGTCCAGAGATATTATTATGCATTTAATTCTTTACTTATATCATTGCATCATTCATTCATCAGATGTTTAGTAAGCAGTAAGAATGTGCAAAAATAACAGAATAAACCATCACACATAAGCAACACACATGAACACCAGTATTTAAGTTGGAAACCCAATTCGAGAGAAAACCACCACTGCTGTCATCTATGTCTTCCATATTTATTATAAAGAAAACTTCTTACAATTTTGTATTGGCGCAGACTCATACCAGCATGCAGGCACCCACCTGCAGAAGGATGCAACCTTCTCTCATTCTCCATCCACTATTGGAAGGGAGCTCCAACCCCGTGATCTCGTTTACCAACCTCTCCTAGAAGGGAGCTACTACCCCCTGCTATCATGTATTAGCCTCTCCTGGGAGGGAGCTACTACCCTCTGCTCTCATTTACCAGCCTCTCCTGGAAGGGAGCTACTACCCCCTGCTCTCGTTTACCAGCTACCACTGGAAGGGAGCTACTACCCCCTGCTCTTGTTTACCAACCTCTCCTGGAAGGGAGCTACTACCCCTTGCTCTCTTTTACTAGCTACCATTGGAAGGGAGATACAACCCCCTCACTAAAGGTGTCAACCCTCAGCACCACTGCGGACCACGTTTCATCAATTTTCATACTGGATCCAATAGCTTCCACACAACATACCTTGTAGGCCACTTTTCATTAGATTTTAAGACTAGACCCACTCCACACATTTAAGCTCAACATACATCAAACTAAAACTTATAACCCCATCAATTCATTCATTGATCATCAGCTAATCAACCAACAACTTGATATTTAATCAACATATTCAGCAGCATAATCAACATTCAAACAACCCAGATCTATATGAATACATCATCGACAGATAGCAGTAAAACAACAAAAAGGATCAAACATTTCATTCCACACACTTCAGCAAAACCCTATATTCCATACGCGATTTTACTTAACTGAACCTGTGTATATATGCGCTTTCATAGAGACAAACATGCGTATAGATCTGCAACTATTTCAGAACTGACCTTTGATTTCATACACGCTTTTGCTGAAACGAACCTGCGTATATACGCGATTTCGTTGAGATGAAAATGCGTATATATATGTAACATTTCAGAACTTTGTAGCACTTTAGAACAGATAACTCAGATCTCACCCTTTACTTTAGCAAAGATTTTCCAGATCACAGATCTAAACATTCCATAAACAGATCTAGAAAATACATAGTCATTTCAGATCTAGAGATCCCTCTTCATCATTTTCTTCATAGGTGCATTATTAATTCAGATCGATCAATAAACTGTTACCCATTCCATCCAGATATACTTCAGAGTGAAGTATTCATTAAACCCAGACCTATGCACATCCTTGCACTATGATATTCTTCTCCTTGTATAGATTTATCCTTTATCAATACCATGAGTCAAAACCACTTAACCGCTGATGGTATTCATGGACGGGATCAAATAGATAATACAGTGCTCAATATTGTGGGCCAATACCATGGTAAAGTCCCCTGGTTTTATAAAATTAGAGTGCAAATAGGCATATGCTACTTGAGACGTACATTTCCGCATGCATATGCTACTATGCCTTTACAAACACGCGTATGCTTTGTGACATATCGTATTCATCATTTCTCTATCACTTACTGGAATTCCTTTCACTGTCACTTCTTTTAAATACATCATTGTTACATCTTTAACAAATAGGTTGCTCTCAAAAATGCAACTCATCAAGTAGGTTTCCATCAAGGACAACACATTGCATCATATTGCCAACACCGGCGATAGATTGAAGTTAGTTAAGTTTGTAATTGTTGTTCAAATTATATTGCTGTTCCATTTCTAGTCATTTCTTATTTCCAATTCATAGCTTTACTTTAGCAGATAATTTGGTTACAGTTGTTGTGTATGCGTAGGAGTTACAAGATTGATGTTCCTCTTTAGCCTTTGAAGTTCCTTTCAGTTATCTTTATCAGCAAGTAGTTCGAGTTTGATTTCATTTCGATTACCTTAAGATCATCAACTATAGAGGGCATATGTTATTACTTCCAAGCCCCCAGATTGGTTATCTTACATCGATTTATAAGGGAAAGAGTTATTGCTACTGTATCCCTGATCGATGTTTTGCAGTTTAATTTAATTCAAGTTTCAGAGCATTTACATTTGTAATTAGGTTCCTTTACAAGCATTTGTTTATTCCTATATTCTTTTTCTGTACTACATCTTCACAAAATTACTTTTAGATAATTGCAGCCTCAGACAGAGTACACTCTTGAAATAAAAATTCAGTCCCGGATTGATGATTAATGTAAGCTAATTAGGTGTTTGAAAGATACCTTTTTATGGCTTGACAGACACTTAGCAGCATAGTGTCCAACTCTTCCACAGTTAAAGCATTTAAATGGAAATTTACCTTTATATTTACCTGAGCCTCTATCCAATTTCCTCATAAATTTGGCCTCTTCTTCATTAGAGCAAGAGCATATATCTTCTTTTTCTTCTTTCTTCTTCTCTGTCTTAAAGGCTGCCTCCCTCACATTTGACTTCCTCTGTGGCAGTCTCATCTCATAGGTTGTTAGATTTCCAAGTAATTGGTTCATGGTCAAGGTTTCCCAATCAGCTGTTTCTTCTATGGCAGAAACCTTGGGGTTAAAGCTAGGTGGAAGAGATCTTAGAATATTTTGAATAGTTACAACTTCTTTTATGGTTTCTTCTAGAGATTTCATGTTATTCACAATTTCTGCAACCCTTAAAAAGAAGATGGAAATGTCTTCATCATCATTCATTTTTATATTTTTAAACTGGGCTCTATAGACTTGAAGTTTGGCTATCTTCACCTTTTTGTCTCCCTCATGGATGTTTTATAGTGTATCCCATATTTCTTTGGCAGTCTTTCTATGCATTACTTTGATAAATTCTACATCACATAGTCCATTTAAGATTGCATTCATGGCCTTTGCATTAGCTACAAAATCTTGTTTGGCTTCATTTTTTGAGTCAGACACCTTTGGGGCATATCTAAATTCTAGAGCAGCCCAAACTTCTATTCCTAGAGACATTATGTATGTCCCTATTCTGATTTTCCAGAAGGCATAATTTTCACCGGTGGAAAAGTGGGCTTTATTGGTTGAGCATCCTTCTTGACTAGCCATCCTGGGGATCTAGGATCTCCTTTCAGTTGTTAAACTGATACAAAAGGAACCTGCCCTGATACCAATTGTTAAACCCTTGGTTAAACTGGGGGGGGTGAATCAGTTTAATGAAATCATACATAATCATCATGCATATGGACAACAGATGTAAGTGGAAACCCATAAGGGAGAAAACCACGTCTTGTTATTGTTGTGATGAAAAGTCAAGCTCCAACTCCCTCTCACCACTGATTTTCTGTAGGCTCCAACCCACAGGAGTCTCCTACCTCAATTCTGTAAACTACAACTTGCAAGGAAGCTCCAAATCCCATCAATTTTCTGCATGCACCAACCTACAGGGGGTTCCAACCTCAGCCAGCTACAACTGACTTCTATCAAGCTACAACTTGATATGGAAGCACCAAATTCCTCTATTTTCTGCGGGCTACAACCTACAGGAGGCTCCTACCTCAGTCAGCTACAATTGACATCTATCAAGCTACAACTTGATAGGGAATCTCCAACTTCCTCATTCTTTCAAAAGAAACCACTTGTTGATTTACCTTGGATATCAGATCTTTTCTATACCTTCTTCATTGTTGTCCTCCAGCTTTCTTATCTGTCTTATATCATCTCTGACTTTTCACAACATCTCTTTCAACTCCTCCTTCTTCTTATCTTCTTTGCCTCAATTCTACATTCTCTAACCTCTCTATGCATATCAATGTGATATCATTTATAGAGTTCATCACATGATTGTTTGTATTCCACAAGGAATTAAAAGTGAACAATCATGACTCTTTGACTTATGCCTTCTCATTCCTTTGTCCAGCTCATTCAGAAAAAATATAACAATATGTACAAATTTCAGTTTTACAGTGGAGTTTTGTTTTCCTACCGGAGACTTTCCTTTGCATCACAAACAATATAAAAACAACTAAAAAATTTACATTCACATTTTCAGTTACATATATAAATTTCACTCATCCCTTTTTCTGGCCCTTGGCTTGCTAGTTTTGTCATTTCTGCTGCTCTGATGTAAATATTTTGTATACCTCTGCTGTTCACTTCCTTTTTCAGTTTTTTTCACACTCTCCTGCTTTCTATGCATGTACACCTGTCAAACCCACATCTTCATTCGTATGCATATTCATCGGTTCATTACAATTTTTTATCTACTGTATATATAACTATTTTACCAGTTTAGTCCCAAATAAATCTAAAAGTCTTGTGCATATTAAAATGCCTCTCCATTCATTTTCCCTGCACTGGAAAATAAATAAATGTATGTGGAGGATTTTCTTTTCACATATGATGGTTATCAAAACCATTCAACCCATTTGCAATCTTTGATCTGGGCAATTTCTGCTCATTGCGGAAGCTCTTTTAAAAATAATTTTCAATCTGAGTATAAGGGAAAATTACAATAGGCCATGTTATATTTCATATGCTGACTTCAAACTCTATTTTAAAAGACCCAAAATAAACCTTTTGTCACAACATTCCAATCCATGCATTATATGCCCAAACATAATGGTCAACATGCTTTCATTAATCCGAATACTATTTGGACCCACATTTCCTTAATTATATGCCTCTTCAACCTTAGCTTAAGAACTTAATTGAGACTTCTCTTAAAACCTAGAACTCAATATATAACAATTGGCGCCCATACTCACTTTATATAACGTTGTATGTAATAAGAATTGAATTAAAAACCACACTTGTACTATGATTCCGGCTGTTAGCCACCTATAATATTTGTTATAGCAAAAGGTGGCTAAGAATTTTTGAGCTTTCAAAGAACAAATTTTATTACTAAAAGGTGTTGGCTCTTGAAGACTCTCGAAGGCCTCATGCCTCTGTCAAAAATCTTCGTTGTTGTTCCCATTTTATACTCATAAATTCTGCTAATTTCATGAGAAAAGACTGCTGAAAAACCATCATTTTCCCCCTCCCCCTCTTCCAAAATTAACCTTCATTTGCTCCCATTTTCTCCATTAAATTCTTCTATTTTTCATGATTTCCCTTCTTCCATTCATAAAAATCATCTTTACAAGGTTAAAAACTCACTTTTTAACCTTACCGAAACCATCAAATTCCATTAAAAACCCTTAAAATTTCATGAAAAATACATGTTTTTGCATAAGGCTTAAGCCCCCCTGGGCTGAGTTTCAAAACCACTTCCCCCACATGCCCACACCCTGGAACCCAAGCACTATACCTATCCGGCACTTATCGCATCAGAAAGTTTCAAGAACGCAAGCCTTTGCCATGTTCGAAAGTTCCGATGCGATTGGCTTTGTATTGAAAAACTCCGATGCGATTAGCCTTTATATAAATATACCGTGGGCCTGCCTTCGATGCTTAAAACCTTATGAAAATCCATTCCCGATCCACTTTTTCCTTTGTAAAACCAAAAAAACCCATTTTTCCAAAGTCTGATTTAAAAAGTTAAAATCACATGCTAAATATAAATGGTTATATTGAAAAGAGCCGATCGCACAATCGCATCAGAGAAATCCAATGGGTTGATCGAAAAGACCCACATCAAAAGTTCCGATGTGATTGGGTCTTATATTTGTTAAACTCCCCCCCACCTTTTGTTTCATATGACTTTCCCCCGAGACCAAGCATCAGAGTCCCGAGGCGCTCAATCGCATCGCAATATTTCAAATGGGTTGATTGAATGTCCAGCCTGAGGCTCTTATTGTGATTGGCCCTTTGTTTTATATACGCCCCGGGCAAATAACATTTCATAAAGTCCAAAGGCCCCGCATTTGGGTTCATATCCACCTTATATATATATATCCCGCCCCGATCCATAAAAACTTTGGGTTTTATATATTATAAAGGTTTTCCACCAGTTCATTCTAAAAGAAATCCCCATCGTTGATCAAAAGCCGATCAAACGACCAGCGTTCAATCGCATCGCATTTCTTAATCGATTCAAATTTCTCAAATCACTGCGTTATATTTCCTCCCCGATCGTCCAGTCCCCCGATTCATTCTACACCATTGATCTTGTCCTTAGATCAACAGACATCGCTTAATCGCCTCGGCCCTTCCGATCGGGCAATCGCATCAGAGTTTTTCATCACACCCCTTTTCTCCTCCTGCCGATTGTGATCCCCCGATTATATCTGGACCATCCATGTGTCCATATCCAACGACCACGCTCCTCCCCGCAGCCTTCTAAGCAGTTTAACCCAAAAATTCAGGATTTCTTAATAAGTTTGTGTTTTCACAGGTGTTTCAATGGTTTTTTCATTATAAATGAAGAAAAGCCGAGGGTTGAGAATGACGATTCTCATGCCCTCAATTTATTAAATAGAAGCCATCCACAGGTCATATTCAACATTTTATCAATGCTTCATGGGCATTGATTCCTTTAAAATACCTGTGCGGCCCTGCACATCGACAAGACAATGTTTTATTAAAGACACAGTTAAAGAGTATCAGGGTTGAAGAACAGAGCACAGCAAAGCAGAATATTGAAGATAGATATTGGAATTATGGCTAAGAATGCTTATGAAAAGCCTAATTCCTAGAATTAAAACACGATTAAAAGAAATCATAAGTGTTTAACAAATAGAAAGGCCTCCACCGCCACATCTGAGGAAAATTGATTCCTCCCAGCTACCACAGAGCCACCTGTTGCCTCAAATCATTCAAACAGAGGTTGAACTTATTGCAGAATCAGATATTTTGCCTCAGAGTAGCCAGGGAGTTACTTCTGCAAGGAAATAAATGTAGAAATATTTGCAGAGTTACTCCAAACATTACACAGAGCCTCGAAGTCAAATAAAGCTCCCACCGAGCTTTGATATTAATTGTAAAATTGTTAATACAATGAACCACCTGTAAAATTCTTCATCGAGCCCCTCAAAAGGCTAAAAAGTCTCGAATCTGTATTAATTACCCTAAGAGATATTTTATCAGATCTCACCTCCTCATCCTTCTATAAATACCTCTGTAGGAGATGAGAAACCGTTGGTTGTAGAACTTTGAAATACATCTGAGCTTAAACTTCTGACTGTAAATAGTGTTCACTGGCCCTTGGAGCTCTGCTTGTGTTAGTTTTGTTAGGCTGGATAGTGAAGATGATTGCTGAACTGAAACATTGGACCTGAGTACTGTAACTGGTTTGACATCAATAAATAAGTTGTTTCTTGGGATCCTAGTCTATATCACTGGTGAAGTGCCCCTTCTTTGTTATTGTTTTCCTTTATGTATTTCATATTTTTCGCTATTATATGATAAAGAACAACATTTATAGAGTTAGGACCTGTTGTACATCAGTGACCTTCTCTAACTAAAAAGCTTTATCTCAATGTTTTCATCCAATTTGTTTATTTAAGAATGATTCAATATAGTTTAAGCAGTCAGGAATGTTGGAGTTCCCTCGTCCTATTGTTTTATTTAAACATTGTTCTTTAAAGTTATTTTCCTTATTTTCTTATTAAAGTTAGACTAGAAAGTGATGGTTTGCACTGTTTCTAGCCTCTATTCTCCAAAGGAAGATTCTAAAAGTTTCTCTTGGTGTTAACTAAAAGCAGACTAGGTTTAAAAGTACTTTATCTAATCTTAAGTTTATACTTTGTCTTCTCTTATATGTTTTCATACTTTCTGAAGGTAATTATGTGGATTACTGGATTGTTTGTCAATTAAGCAGCTTTAATACAAACTCGCCCAAGAAGTCAATGGTTAGCCCTGCACTTGGTTGGTTTTAAACAGTTACTTAAGAGGCTTTTATTGTTTGGATTGACTATAAATCCCTTGTGAAATTATTATCAGTTTCCACCCCTCCAACACTTTATTGTTCCCATCCATCATTTAAATCTCAATAATATTGTGATGTAGATGACTTGCCCCTTGGATCACTCTTGATGTTGTTACTCAATTAAAGCCTTGTTATGACTCCATAGCCCAATGGACTAAAAACCAACGCTATATCTATCATTTTAGCCTAGTTGTTCTATTCACTTGCAACTTCTCACCTTTGAAACTCTTTGCACTTAGGACTTTCCACCTCAAATAGTATTCATGCTCAACCATCCAAAAAACAAAACAAACCCTTGGCCTTCATAACTAGCCTAATATTATTATCCCAAATTTCAAAGACAAATCCATCTTTGCACTTATTGGAGAGATCCCTCTCCGGATTCAGGAGGGCTAGATCCTAGAATCCCAAAGTTGGTTAAAACAATGTTGCTTTTGTGATCAGACTTTGCCAATCTTGCTGATTATAGAACACCAACATTTCTGGCGACTCCACTGGGGATCCAATTGAATTTTCACCTTAGGTTCCCTAGAACACTAAATAAAACTTATGAGTTAAAAGCAGCGTTTTTAAAGAACTACCTAAGAGAGGTAATCATGGTAAAACTTGTTTGAATGAATTACAAACTAGGTAGACCCTAGGATTCTCATAAAATTTTATCTAACCTTGAAAAATCAACTGGCTTTGCCATAAGAGTAATCTGTCTTTGTCTCATAACCGTAGCTAAGTTTTGAAGCAGAGTTAGGATATTCTTAAAAACCATACAAATAAAAAATAACTCAAAAAAACCTAAAAATATTTCAGATTGATGTCCAATAAACATGGTGGTGGACCATAAAACCTTTTACCTGCTTAGGGGCTAAGAAATTCCACTTGGCGACTCCAAAATCCTAAAAAGACCTTAAGACTCCACTGGGAAGAACCCTTATCATTATAATATCTTTCGAACTTAGTCAGAAGACTACATGATTAATTTTTTTTGCAAAACAGACTAGTTAACCTCTTAAATATTGTCACACCTGGTTGAACTTGTCTTGTTTATTTGGGTCTAAAAAACATAGCATAGTGGCTACTAGAAAGATTCACACTAGAGCTTATCCTGACCCTGATCCACCTAAAGTAGTTGATAACCCAGAAGGTATCCTTAAGAAGTCTCCTAAGATTAAATTATCAACTATTTTCATATCACCCTTGAGAGCTAATTTAGAGCCTGAAAATCTTTCAACTCTACAACAATCTCAAGTTGACTTAGTAAATCCATTTAGAACTAGGTCTCTTGGTGATTTAGATCAGTTAGATTTCCAGTCTTCACTATCATCTCCTGAAACAAGTGAACCTCTTGGTAGCAGGGAAAAAACACCTCCTGATTTACATTTCCTTCACAACTTAGGTGTCTCTCATCCAAGATCAGCTCAGCAATTTATCCCTGGTCCATCCACTTCTGCTCACCCTACATCCACTGTTCAAACCACTCCACCTCAGCCCACTTTTCCTGTTGTTAATCCACTTCTTGTGAATCCACCCCCACCACATATCATGGTAGCATGGTACGCTCCCCTAGTCCTTCCTGTATCATTAGTCAATCTTCCACAAGACTATCAGTCCAAAATTCCATTATATGATGCTAGCAATGCTACAACTACATCACAACAGGTGGATAAGATGAATGACTACTTTGACAGAAAGAAAATCGATGATGATTCTGTCAAGCTTAGGTTATTTACTCAGAGCTTAGGGGGAGAAGCAAGAAAATGGTTCAAAGGCTTAGCCCCCCATAGTATTAATGATCTCCAAGCCTTCCATCAAACATTCTTAAAAAAATTGGAAGTAAAGAAAAACCCTCTTCAAGTCCTTTCTGATTACAAGAACCTGCATAGAAACGCTGGAGAAAGTGTGCAAGCTTACTGCACTAGATTCAATAGTGTGTATAATGCACTTTCACCAGAACTAAAACCTCCACAAGGCTCAACTTTAAACAAGTTTCCTGAAGGGTTTGACTCTGACATGACCTATCAGCTGAGAGAGAGATATTTTGCAACTCTTGAAGATATGCAAAAAGGTGCTCTTTCTGTGGAAGTCAACTTAATGGAGAAGAGATCCAGAATGAAAACTGAAAAGAGAGTATCTTTTAGAGAGGAATCCACACCTTCTACTTCCAACTCAAATATGGAGAGAATGATGGAAGAAATGATGAAAGAGATGAGCATAATTAAGAGAGCACAAGAAAATCAAAACCAAACTTCTCCTCAAAATAGAAATAAGAACTAGAATCAGAATTTTAGAAGGAACCAACCTCCAAAAAGAACTAGGGAAGATGATCAGCGAATCACTCCTCCCTTTCATCAAAACTATGTAAATAAGGTTGAGGAAAGAGATGAGATAACATAGGAAGAAGATATCAACATGTTGGGGGTAGATAATGATGACTTCGAGATTCATTATGATAGAAAACAAGGTCTATACACACCTTATGATGACAAAAGAGATGATGACAAAAATTGTTATCAAGACATGGAAAATGTCATCATAGAGTCTCAAAGAGAATATGACCTTAGAAGAAAAACTAGTCAACAAACCCCCAACACCAAAACCTCTGATAAATCTTCACAAAACAACACTACAACCAAGCCTAAAATTGTCAAGCAAAAGGATAAAACAGTGGTTGTAAATTCTGATAAAGGAAAGGAGAAAGACACTCAAAACAATGAAAAGCAAAGTGCAGACCTTAGTAGTACTAACACTTCAGCTAGTACTCCTATGAAAACAACTTTTTCAAGTGTAAATAAAACAAATCAGCAATCTGATATTGCTGATAAAGTGATAGCTAATAAGGTTGAAACCAACACTTCAAAGAACCAATTTCCCTTCAGCCTTGAACGGGAAATTTCAAATATCAAAATCTCTGTTCCCTTGACCGAGTTAGCTGCCCAACATGTATATAGAACCCAAATTTTGAAGGACTTAAATATAAAAGAAAACAATGATACAATCAATCTTAATGATGACCAGCCAGAGCTTATTTTCGGTCCAAAGATTGAAGGTAGATATCAAGAGGGACATGTTCCTCCCTTTTACGTAAGTTTAAATGTTCATGACAAAAATTTTCACAACGCTATGCATGACTCCGGGGCTTCTCATAATTTAATGCCAAAAGTTGTAATGGAGAGCCTTGGTTTAGAAATCACAAGACCTTACAAATATTTGTACTCCTTTGATTCCAGCAGAGTAAAATGTCTAGGATTAATCAAAGACCTTTGTGTTAACTTAGCCCAAATTCCAGCCAAATGTTTAGTCATGGATATTGTTGTGGCTGACGTGCGCCCAAAGTATGGAATGTTATTATCAATATCTTGGGGGGTTAAGTTACAAGGGACTATGCAAATGGACATGACCTACGCGACTATCCCTGTTTTCAATCAAAATAGAAGACTTTACGGTGAGTCTCATATGCAATACACAGTCACAAGTCAAGACAGACCGCAAAACTCCCTTTTGTACTCTTTCAACACAGGCCTTGATTAATTTATCCTCTTTAATGAAGAAACATTAGATGAACAAGTCACTTCAACAGGATTAACGGCCGACGGGGAGGAAGAAGAACACAACGTAGAAATGTTAAAAAAGTTTGTTGCGTTTGAAGACATTAGCAAACTAAAAAAATGTCTCGAGCCGTAGGTCATGCGTCCTTTGTTTTTAAACCTGGGCACTAAATAAAACGACCCGCAAACGAGTGAAAATCTTGGGGAATCATAACAAATACAACCAAGTGCTGAGTTCCCACAACAACCCTTAGGCACGTTAGTTGAAGAGGACGGTAAACATGATGAAACGAAGAATGGTCCTCTATGGAGTATGTACTTTGACGGGTCCTGCACTAGAACTAACACTGGTGCAGGTGTCTGGATTACTAACACTGAAAACAACCACACCGAATGTATTTCCTATACATTAAACTTTTAGTGTTCCAATAACATATCAGAATATGAATCCCTTCTCTTAGGCTTATGTTCGTTGAAAAAGATAGGAGCCAAAAGAATTAACGTACACGGGGATTCAGAGTTATTTATTAGGCAGGTCAACGGGGAGTATAACACAAATCATCCCAGACTCAAGGCCTACCAAAATGATGTCATGGACCTTTTGAAGACATTCGAGGAGTCCAAACTATTTTTTGTCCCAAGAAAAAGAAATATTACAACCCACAATTTAGCCTTTGCAGCTAGAATATGCTTAACGCCATATAACACCAAAGACTGCACAACTCAGATAAAATTCAGACCAGTTGTGCCTGATAATGAGAATTATTGGCAGGTGTTTGACAATGACAAACAAATAAAATACTTCATGCAATTGAGAAATGAATTTGAACTAAATGGTTCGGACTCACACTATGAGACAGATTGCAAGGAAGAAAATTTTATCTATGAAGAAGAACCATCTCCTGAACTTGCTAATATAAATCTGTTAACAAGCAAACGTATAAAAAAAACAGAATTGAATGCAGAGTTAGAAACAGAGGAGTTAGAAACTCTACACTCTAAAGATGAAAGTTTGCCTAAGGGTCTGGCCCCTTTAGAAAAGTTGTTCGATTTTAACGATGTGGCGAATAAACTGAAACTAGAACCTGTAGAGACTGAAGTGGAAGAGTGTAATATTGGCAGCAAACTTAAGCCAAAAATGATTAAACTATGCAAGACTTTACCAGCTCACATTAAACTTAAATACATCGAGATGTTTAAAGAGTTCTCTGATGTTTTTGCATGGAGTTACGAAGATCTTAAATCTTACGACACTAAAATAATACAACACAAAATTTCCCTCAAAGAAAACCAAAAACCATTGAAACAGAAACTACACAGAATAAACCCTGTCCAGTTACCTTTGGTTCAGAAGGATATCATGAAAATGTATGATGCTGGTGTTATTGTCCCTGTTAGATATTCTGAATGGGTATCTAATCTGGTGTCTGTTAGGAAGAAAACTGGAGAAATCAGGCTTTTTATAGACTTTAGAGACTTAAAAAAAGATTCATTAAAAGACAACTACCCTTTACACAAGATGGATCATATTTTACAAAGGGTGGTAGGGTCTAAAAAAATTTCTTTGTTGGATGGCTATTCAGGGTACAATCAAACTTTATTCCACCCTACCGATCAATTAAAGACAACCTTTACTACACCATGGGGAACTTTCATGTATGTGAAGATGCCTTTTGGTCTAATGAATGCTGGAGAAACTTTTAAAAGAGCCATGGACATAGCATTCTCGGAGGAACTGGGCTTCTTCATCATTATCTATCTTGATGATGTGACTGTGTTTTCAAAAATAGATGAGGAGCACTTAGAACATTTAAGAAAGGTTTTTGGGAAGTGCAGGAAGTTTGGGATATCTTTAAACCCTAAGAAGACACTATTTAGTCTCCAAGAAGGTAAACTTCTTGGGCACATTATTTCAGAAGAGGGTATAAAGATAGATCCAAAGAGGATTTAGGCCATATTGCAAATCTCTCATCCTTGAAACATCAAAGAGTTGCACTCTTTCATCGGAAAGATTAAATTTTTGAGAAGGTTCATCCCCAACTTGGCTGAGCTCCTTAGGAATATCACAAACATGTTAAAGAAGGAGCAAGGGGTAAAATGGACCTTGGAAGCAAATAAGTCCTTTGAACTGGTGAAACAAGCATTAACCAAAACACCGGTCTTATAAGTCTTGATTTTTCAAAATATTTTTATATTTTTTCATTTGCATCAGAACATACCATAGTTGTTGTCCTCTTGCAGAAAAATACACAAGGACAAGAGCAACCTATTGCATTCTTTATCAAGGCATTGAGGGATGCCCCTTTGAAGTATAACATTATGGAGAGGCAAACTTTTTCTTTGGTTAAATATTTAAAAGACTTCAGGGTGTACATCCTTCACTCACACATCATTTCCTTTGTCCCAAATTCAATTGTTAAAGAAATTCTAACACAGGACCCAGATGGTAAGAGAGGTAAGTGCATTGCTATTATCCTTGAGTATGATTTAGAGATAAAACCCACTAAACTCATCAAAGGCCAAGGTCTAGCTAGATTAATGGCTGAATCAAATTTTGAAGTTCTTGATATTAATATGAATGATGCTTTGGATGACCAAGAAGAATTATCAACTCCTATAGTTGACGATAATTTTATGAATTCTCCCCGGTATGCTGATATTATTTATGTTTTGCTTAAATTGAATACACCTCCTGGTTTGACAAAAACAAAGGCAAGGTTCCTAAAGTTAAAAGATGTAAACTATTGCATTATAGATAGATGTCTTTATTGGAAAAATGCAAGTGGTGTATTTCTTAAATGTTTGCCTGAGTTTGATGCAGAGAAGGTTAAATATCAGTTTCATGAAGGAGAGTGCGGAGGTCATTTGTATTGGAAGACAACAACCAAAAAATTTTGAGGGCTGGTTTCTATTGGCCTACTCTTTTCCATGATATGCACAAAATGATCATAGCCTGTCATAAATGTCAACTTTTTGAAGGCAAAAGAAAACTGTTACCCCTACCTCTACATCTGATCACTGTTGAGGCCCCATTTCAATAGTGGGGACTTGAATTCATAGGAGAAATCCATCCACCATATTCTGCCCAGCAAAGATGGATTCTCACTACCACAGACTATTTCACTAAGTGGATAGAAGCCATACCTTGTAGGAAGGCCAATGATTCAGTTATTATAAAATTTATGGAGACTAATATTCTCTCCAGATTTGGCTGTCCTACCAATATTATCACTGATAATGTAGAACCATTTGGATCAAATATGGTTGAGTTCTATCACAGATATCACATATCATTGGGGCATTCCATGGCTTATTACCCTCAAGGTAATCGACTTGCAGAATCCTCAAACAAAATCTTAGTGAACATAATCAAGAAACTGTTGGAGGACAAGAAGAAGTCTTCGCACACAAAGCTGGTTCATGCACTTTGGGCTGACATATTGACTTTGAAGAAATCTATTGGTATGTCACCTTTCCAGCTTGTGTATGGTAATAATGCAATTTTTCCAAACGACCTTGGTGTACCAGTAATGAAGTTGATTCAAGAGTTACAAACTGAAGAAAATGACATGATCAGAAGAATAAATCAGATCATCCATATTCAACAAACCAAAGAGGAGGTGTATAACAAAGCATTGCAGAAGCTAACAACATTAAAAAGCTTTTTGACAGAAGAACAAAGGCCAACAATTTCAAGATTGGGGACAAAGTTTTAAAGTGGGACTCAAGGAGGGAAGAAAAGGGCAAGCATGGAAAATTTGACAACTTATGGCTTGGCCCTTACTCTATTCACTCAGCTACTGGTAACAATGCATTTTTCTTGTAGGAGTTGAATGGATTAGGATTGTTTGGGGGTCCTGTCAATGGCAGGATGCTTAAGCATTACTTCTCTTAATCAATGCTATGTTTTGAAGCCTTTTTATCTTTTTCATTATAAATATCTCATCCACCATTGCATTCAAAGTTAGAAAAATAAAAAATACAAAAACAAAGAAAGAAAGAAAAGAGGGCAGATTGTGAAAACAAAAAAGGTATAGCCCCATACCAAAAAAGAGAAACAATTCTGAAAATGTGCAAGCTTAAATTCCACTCCTGAATAACACACTTCTAGTTAGTCAAATAGCCTAAACTTGACTAGTTAGCTTTAAATTTTCTTTTGATAGGATAGTGAATTCGATTTGCCAAACTGTGTAATATTGGCTTATCAGTAGATTGTTTAGGATAGAAATTAAAGGTTCAAAAATGTTCAAAATCTGATCCTAAGTTTCCAAAAGAGATGACTCAAATCTGTTTCAAATTTTGAGTCAAAAAGAAGAAAATCTGATTCTAATTAGCTCAAAATCTGAACCAGAGAAAAAGGAAGAAACAACTCACATAAGAGTCAAAACAAAGCTGTAAAAAGAGAAGGCCATGATGAGAAATTTTCAGATCTCAAGCCTTCCATTTTGTTTTAAATTTTCTACAAAATAAATGTCTATGTGCAGCTTTTTTTTATGCCATAGACCAGCATCAAGTTAGACTGTTTAATCTTGAATTGAATGCTTTTTAAATTTTCTGTTGTAAAAATTAGAGAATAAAATCTGTTAGACTGTTTAATCCTAACAGATTGATAGAATAGGCAGAGAATCATATGGGCTCAACTATTTAATCTGAGTCCATGGAGAAATAAGGAGTAGAAATAGATTAGATTTCCTGCTTTCAAAAGAATAAAATGTTGTGAAAATATTTTGCCAATCCAAGTGCACTCTGATGAAGAAAAAATGCTAGATCAGTAGGATTGGGTAGGTAGAAAGTTTGTATTGATGAAGGTCCATTTTTTTAATAGCTTCTAATATGCCTTCATCAAGATCATCATAGCAAAGGAAGAGAAGCCCAATGGATCAGGCATAGGTCAGCCTCCCAGAGAATGCAATTTTGAAGTTCTTGATGACTTCAAAAAGGCATCATCCCCAAGTGGAGCCACTGTTGGCCACCTATAATAATTGTTATAGCAAAAGGTGGCTAAGACTCTTTGAGCCATCAAGGAATAAATTTTATTACTAAAAAGTGTTGGCTCTTGAAGACTCTTGAAGGCCTCATGCCTCTGTCCAAAATCTTCATTGTTGTTCCCATTTTATACTCAGAAATTATGGTAATTTCATGAGAAAAGACTGCTGAAAAACCATCATTTTCCCCCTCCCCATCTTCCAAAATTAACATTCATTTTCTCCCCATTTCTCCATAAAATTCCTCTATTTTTCATGATTTCCGTCCTTCCATTCATAAAAATCATATTTACAAGGTTAAAAACTCACTTTTTAACCTTACCGAAACCATCAAATTCCATTAAAAACCTTGAAAATTTCATGAAAAATACATGCTTTTGCATAAGGCTTAAGCCCCCATGGGCTAAGTTTCAAAACCAGTCCCCCCACATTCCCACACCCTGGAACACAAGCACTAAACCTATCTGGCACTTATCGCATTGGAAATTTTCAAGAACGCAAGCCTTTGCCATGTTCGAAAGTTCCGATGCGATTGGCTTTGTATTGAAAAACTCCGATGCGATTAGCCTTTATATAACTATCCGTGGGCCTGCCTTCGGCGCTTAAAACCTTATAAAAATCCATTCCCGGTCCGCTTTTCCTTTGTAAAACCAAAAAAACCCATTTTTCCAAAGTTTGATTTAAAAAGTTAAAATCACGTGCTAAATATAAATGGTTAGATTGAAAAGAGCCAATCGCGCAATCGCATCGAAGAAATCCAATGGGTTGATCGAAAATACCCACACCAAAAGTTTCGATGCGATTGGGTCTTATATATGTTAAAATCCCCCCCACCTTTTGCTTCATATGAATTTCCCCCAGGACCAAGCATCGAAGTCCCGAGGCGCTCAATCACATCACAATATTTCAAATGGGCTGATTGAAAGTCTAGCCTGAGGCTCCGATTGCGATTGGCCCTTTGTTTTATATACGCCCCAGGCATATAAAATTTCATAAAGTCCAAAGGCCCCACAGTCGGGCGCCTATCCACCTTATATAAATATCCTACCCCAATCGATAAAAACCTTTGTTTTATTTAAAAACTTTGGGTTTTATATATTATAAAGGTTTTACACCAGTTCGTTCTAAAAGAAATCCCCGCTATTCATCAAAAGCCGATCAAATGACCAACGTTCAATCACATTGCATTTCTCAATCACATCGCATTTCTCAAATCACTGAATTATATTTCCTCCCTGATCGGCCAGTCCTCTGATTCATTCTACACCGTTGATCTCATCCTTAGATCAACAACCATCACTTAATTGCTTCGACCCTTCTGATCGCGCAATCGCATCGGAGTTTTTCATCACACCCCCTTTCTCCTCCCCCGATTGCGATCCCTCGATTAGATCTGGACCATCCACATGTCCAGATCCAATGGCCACACTCCTCCCCGTAACCTTCTAAGCAGTTTAACCCAAAAACGCAAGATTTCTTAATAATTTTGTGTTTTCGTAGGTGTTTCAATGGTTTTTTCATTATAAATGAAGAAAAGCCAAGGGCTGAGAATGATGATTCTCATGCCCTCGATTTATTAAATAGAAGCCATCCACGGGTTGGATTCAACATTTTATCAATGCTTCATGGGCATTGATGCCTTTAAAATACCTGCGCAGCCTTGCACATCGACAAGACACTGTTTTATTAAAGACACAGTTAAAGAGTATCAAGGTTGAAGAACAGAGCACAGAAAAGTAGAAGATTGAAGATAGATATGGGAATTACGGCTAAGAATGCTTATCAAAAGCCTAATTCCCATAATTAAAACACAATTAAAAGAAATTATAAGTGTTTAACAGACAGAAAGGCCTCCACCGTCACATCTGAGGAAAATTGATTCCTCCCAGCTACCACAGAGCCACCTATTGCCTCAAAGCATTCAAATAGAGGCTAAACTTATTGCAGAATCAGATATTTTGCCTCAACGCAGATAGGGAGTTACTTCAGCAAGGAAATAAATGCATAAATATTTTCAGAGTTACTCCAAACATTACGCAGAGCCTCGAAGTCAAATAAAGCTCCCACCGAGCTTTGATATTAATTGTAAAATAATTAATACAGTGAACCACTTGTAAACTTCTTCATCAAGCCCCTCAAAAGGCCAAGAAGTCTCGAATCTGTATTAATTACCTTAAGAGATCTTTTATCAGATCTCACCTCGTCATCCTTCTATAAGTACCTCTGTAGGAGCTGAGAAACTGTTGGTTGTAGAAATTTGAAATACATCTGAGCTTAAAATTCTGACTGTAAATAGTGTTCACTAGCTCTTGGAGCTCTGCTTGTGTTAGTTTTGTTAGGCTGGATAGTGAAGATGACTGCTGAACTGAAACATTGGACCTGAGTACTGTAACTGGTTTGACATCAATAAACAAGATGTTTCTTGGGATCCTGGTCTATATAACTGGTGAAGTTCCCCTTCTTTGTTATTGTTTTCCTTTATGTATGTCATATTGTTCACTATTCTATGATAAAGAATAGCATTTATAGAGTTAGGACCTGTTGTACATCAGTGACCTTCTCTAACTGAAAAGCTTTATCTCAATGTTTTCCTCCAATTTGTTTATTCAAGAATGATTCAATACATTTTATGCAGTTAGGAATGCTGGAGTTCCCTCGTCCTACTGTTTTCTTTAAACATTCTTCTTTAATTTTATTTTCCTTATTTTCTTATTAAAGTTAGACTAGAAAGGGATGGTTTTCCCTGTTTCTAGCTTCTATTCTCCAAAGGCAGATTCTGAAAGTTTCCCTTGGTGTTAACTAAAAGCAGAATATGTTTCAAAGTACTTTATCTGATCTTAAGTTTATACTCTGTCTTCTCTTATATGTTTTCATACTTTATGAAGGTAATTATGTGGATTACTGGATTGTTTGTCAATTAAGTAGCTTTAATACAAACTCGCCCAAGAATTCAATGGTTAGCCCTGCACTTGGTTGGTTTTAAATAGTTACTTAAGAGGCTTTTATTGTTTGGAATGACTATAAATCCCTTATGAAATTATTATCAGTTTCCACCCCTCCAACACTTTATTGTTCCCATTCCATCATTTAAATCTCAATAATATTTTGATGTAGATGACTTTCCCCTTGGATCACTCTTGATGTTTTTGCTCAATTAAAGCCCTATTATGACTCCATAGCCCAATGGACTAAAAACCAGCGTTATATCTATCTTTTTAGCCTAGCTATTCTATTCACTTGCAACTTCTCACCTTTGAAACTCTTTGCACTTAGGACTTTCCACCTGAAACAATATTCATGCTCAACCATCCAAAAAACAAAACAAACCCTTGGCCTTCATAACTAGCCTAATATTATTATCCCAAATTTCAAAGACAAATCCATCTTTGCACTTATTGGAGAGATCCCTCTTCGGATTCAGGAGGGCTAGATCCTAGAATCCCAAAGTTGGTTGAAACGATGTTGCTTCTGTGATCGGACTTTGCCAGTCTTTCTGATTACAGAATGCCAACACCGAAAACATAAATTATATCAAATATAAATCTTTTCTCTTAATTCATTTCCACATAAAACACCTTTTAAGAGTCTTACCATAAAACCTTTGGATTATTTAACTTTCTTCATTGTATTGTAACTTAGGCTTTAATAAATTAAATCCAATGGTTATAATAATCTGTTTTGTCGACTTCAATTCTAAGGCTTATAAACCAATAAACCTTAGAATCATTCACTCTTCATAAACCTCAATGTATTCCGGCCCACAGTATCAAACTCTTTGTATCTATCGATGCAATGAATTAAACCATGGTTATAAAACCATTGAAATACCCCATTACGTAATGGTCTTCAGCATATTAACAAATATACGTTCCCGGATTTGATATTTCACATCAACACCCATGTATTAATAAAATTTAACATCAATACCCATTGTATGAAACCTTAACGACATTAAACTAAAGTGATAGCTCCACTAACCTTTGGGCCCATAGCTCGTTTAACATCTGACAGTTATAAACTTGTCATGCTCCACCTTGCTCTAGCTCGATCTCTCCACCATTTATCCACACATTAATGTTTTAAATAAATCTTTTATTAACCTCCAGATAGATCCAACGATTGATATATTATAGTGCTTCAATCCAAAATCCGACAGTGATTGAGTAATATCGCGAAAATTAGATGCTTGTCACATAATTATCCAAAATTACTCGAAAAAAGTGGTAATCGAATACCACTTTAGGACACGTGGAAATCGATAACCAATATCGCTTTTTTTTTGTTATTCCATTTACCACTCTTGTGGTCGCGCAATACCACCAAATTTAATCTCCGAAACTGCCTAGCTGCTCACGGTTCTGCCTAGCACATGGTTTTGCTTTCTTCCGTTCTATTTCAATGTTTGGTTTGTTACCAATCCTCTGCACTTTTAGTTATATAGCCTTTTCATATGTTAACTTTTATTCACCCACACATTAACACAACATTCCTCCTACACAGTGAACCGCTCGACAATTCATCATATTTCTTTGTAACTTCCACCTCCAACTTCGTTTTATTAAGAAACTCAGTTTTTCCTTTCACCAAAACATTTCTTCACGGCTATTCCCAATGTAGTTAAACTCAGGTTCTGTCCCACAGAACGGGACTACCACACTACCATTCCAATTATATTCGGCAAGACCATTTCTCTGCATTCAGTTACTATGCCTGATAGTGCACAAGAAGTGCATGTCAGTACATGTCAGTGCAAGGTTGTTTCTCTGTATTGACTGTATATTCTGCTACCTGGATTGCTTCTTTTTTCCAGTGCCCTGCTTCTTCAAATGGCCCTGTCTCTGTTGAGCTACTTCTTTAAATGACCCTTTTCACAACTGCTCGACCCTCTACAGCTCTTCAGATCTCTCTAGCTCTATGCAGGTCTCTACTGCCTCTCTGCTACCTCTCTACATCTTTGCAGCCTCTTTTTCTATGTCTCTTTTCCTTTCTTCATGTCGAATGTTCTCCTTTTCAGTTTTATTTTTCCATCTCTCTGCTTCTATGTTGTCTCATTTTCCATCAATGACAATATTTCCAACACCATGCTAGGGCTTGTGGTGGAAATTTATCTGGTTATGCTACCGCACAGAAGATACTCTGCACAGATTACTTTTGGCCTTCTTTTTTTCAAGATTGTATCCTCACAATCAGAAGTTGTCATGCATTCTATATTTATGACTGTAAAATCTACAAACCACCAGCACCAATGCATCATGTTGTCTCTGCTAGGCCATTTATGAAATGGGGTATTGACTTCATGACCTGTAACCCTCCTTTGTTCGGGGGGCATGGTTATATTATTGTCACAGTTGACTATTTTACCAAATGGGCCGAAGCGATGCCTACATTCAACAACACAAGACAAACAGTTGCAATTTTTTCTTTAACCACGTTATTGCACAGTTTAGGGTCCCATAGGCTATATTTACGGATCATGGGAAGCATTTTCGTAACCATATGATGTCTGAATTGACAACCAAGTTAGGATTTTCTCATGATAATTCTACTCCTTATTATCCACAATCAAATGGACAAGTTGAGGGTATTAACAAAATTCTTAAACAAATGCTTCAACAAATGATAGGAGTCCATAAAAGGAACTGGCACTTGATCCTGTACTCTGCCTTGTGGACGTATCGAACCTCAGTGAGAAATGTAATCGGATTCACTCCTTTTCAATTGGTGTATGGTCTGGAAGCTATCCTACCAATCCAATGTGAAATATCATCATTAAAACTCATGATAGAATTGTTACCTGACACCTCAGAAGAAGAAGTGTGTCTCCTTAACCTCATCCATCAAGATGAAATGCATCGTGAAGCCTAATTGGCCAACGAAGCACATAAGAGACGTATAAAGGTGCAATACGATAAAAATTTCTAGCCTCACATCTACTTAGAGTGTGACTTGGTCCTTCTTTATGATCAAGAAGATGATGTTATAGGTACAGGGAAATTCGAGCCAAATATGGCATGGCCCCTATATTTTCAAAAGAGTTCTTGCTAAGGGTGCCTACGATTTAGTTGATTACGATGGAGTTCCATTGGCACAACCTAGAAATGGGTTTCATTTGAAATGTTACTATGCTTAATCATGATCATAGTAATTTTTTGTATTATATTGTTTATATGTTATTGATTTGCATTCACTATATTAATTTTTTTTTTAGAGTTTTCTTGACGTTAGTAATCTGCTTTACATTTTATGGCAAATGTCTGAATAGTCAGAACCATTTGTTGGATATGTTGATGATGCTAGTCATAGTACGTAGAATATATCCTCTGCAGCGTGGGCCATTTTCGCTTCGAACGGTGAGTTAGTGAGGTTTCAAGGGATTTGTATCGGTATATTGATGAATAATATCGTTGATTATATCACGTTGATAAAACTTCTCTCTGATGCCATTTAATTTGGTATTAACCACATAATCATAAGGTTAGACTCACAACTTGTGGTACTACAACTTACTAGTATATATTCTGTTAGAAATCCAACACTTCTTATATTTTTCCTAAGAGTTCGACTTTTGGAGAGACATTTTGATTTCATTCAATATCAACACATTTCCAGAATTCTAAACACTTTAACTGATTCATTAGCTAATCAAGTATTAGATATAAATTTGCGACATAGGTAAAGAAAACATTCACATCATTGAATAGGATTACGCATTAAACATATGAAAAACTCTGAAAACATATATATAGATAGTTATAGGTTTTTTACAAAATTTGTGCCCAAGACACGTTGTTCATTTGACCTCAAAATGTATGAAAAAAATCACAACTAGTGGTGCTCATGATAGCATGCTATAGATCTAGCAATTCTACGGAGCAACGACATCCAATGATTAGGAACCCCAATTGTGTGTCACTACAGTCGCATGGGAAGCTCTTCGATCCGGAAATCCATAATCACGAAGGTCAACCCCTCTATGTGTTGTTGGAGCTTAGCAAGATTCTCAGCCATATCAAGGTCCTAAAGGACTTCTCTCCCGATAGGCCTCTCTACTGGCACATCCGATTCGTGCTCTGGTTCCTCTACTAGTTGAACGCGACTAATATCTGCATTACATTGAACATCTATTTTAGTCTTGGAAATAAATCAAAACAAAAAAGAATCGTATAAACCTTATAAAAATAAAAAAACATGGTCAAATCATTCTTACATATTTCTCCCTCGTGGAGTCGCTAGTTTGTTGGGCCAGAATTGTAATCTACAGATAAATTATGCTTCCCTAGATAGGTGTTATTCTAGAACAATAGGTGAAATACTATACCACCATTTATCCTAACTCAGAGCAGATATATAGAGAGGATTGGATGCTTACTTGTTTTAGTTGCTTCCAAATGGATCCTTTCTATCACTTCTGCTACAACTTCAAATTCAAGAAGTTTTGTTGGTTGAATGCTTCCTGCAAGAAAGAACACTGAAACAGTAGAAGATGCAATAATATAGATATCTATTCAAGCTATTTAGCTAAATCAGTTAAGCATAAAGTACATTTGTGAACCAAGATCTTACAACATGGAAAATCAAAGTTAACATAGATGCATGTAGGAAAAAACAAGAAGTACTCTTTATTGATGATAGAAGGAGAGGTTACAACCTAGTGACTGATTTGAAGTGACCTTCTAGCAGAGTTCCCAAGTCTCATCACAGCATAAATCTCTCTAGTAGCAGCTCCACAAATCAAACTCTCAATTGAAAATTCTCCATCATTTCTCTACTCAAATTCTTCCTCCTCAAACACTTAGATCTGTGTTCAATTTATATATGAGCTGTAGGTTGTTTTGCAATCAATAGCATTCCAAAAATAGGCAAGATATGTTTCCATTCATGTAGATGTCAAATGGAAACTTGGATCCGAAGCTTGACACATGTGAACCCTTCTAGAAGACACTGACCAAGTGGAGATTCCAGAACAATGAGAATTTCGCTCCCAATGTGACCAACGCACCATTGAATGCCAGGAAGTTCTCTGTAGAGCATCCTTGAATGGGGCTAGATACATACGAAACTTACTTAGGCCCCTTAGAGCTTGCATTGGTGAGCTCTCATATGTTAAATAATAAGCTTCAAACCATGGAAAACCTTGCTTGATGAAAGTATTATTTGATTTATGTTGTTTCCTGTCTTAGGGCATGTACCAACTAAGATGATAGGGAATGATAGACCCTTGATCATCGATCATGGAGATGATGCCTAGTTAACTAGGTCATTGGGAATGGAGCCCAAATTGGCCTATAAAACTTAGCTTCCTCTCCCTTGTGTCTAAGATTTCTTCTGGCTGCAAAATTAGGTGGCCCTCATCATCAATAGGGGGAGATCCATGTTGGCAACTATATTCCTTCCAATGGCCTTCTTGAGGCAAGAGACATGGAAGATATTGTGGATCTTGCTTCCCTTGGGAAGCTCCAGTTCATATGCTACCTTACCGACACACTTTATCACCCTGTATGGCCCATAGAAACGTGGTTTGAGCTTTTTAGCTCCCTTCTCCTTAAGTGTGGACTGTTTGTAAGGCTGAAGACGTGGATAGACAAGATCCCCCACCTCAATCTATCTCTCTATCTGACCACAGTCTGCATGCATCTTCTGCTAGTTTTGGGCAATAGCAATGTTGTCCTTGAGTACCATGAGTATGTCCTAGTTCTCCTGAATCCATTCCTTTTCCCTTGGAGCCTTACTTGCCCCAAAAATAACATCAGCAAATGAGAGTGCCTCATACCCATATAAGGACGAAAATGGAGTCATGCCAATAGAAATATGGTGAGTAGTGTTGTAACAATACTCTCCCAAGTGGAGCCAACATATCCAAGCTCTCTGTTGCCCTGCTACATAGTTCCTCAAGTATCCTTCTAGCCACTTGCTCACTATCTCGGTCTATCCATCGGTTTGGGGGTGATAGCTAGTGCTTGGAGTCAAATTAGTACCCACTAACCAGAAAATTTCTTGCCAAAAGCCACCCATGAAGTAGCTGTCTCGATAACTCACTATGGTTCTTGGGAGACCATGGAGTCTGAATACATATCTGAATAAGATCTCATCTACTATGAAGTAGTATAATGTGTAGAAATGGCAAATAAATGAGAGTACTTTGTTAGTCTATCAACAACTACAAAGATACAATCCTTACCAAGTATTGTGAGAATTTGGCTAATGCATGCATGATAGCCAACATCTCTTTATCATAGATGGGGAATTCCCTCTCATGAGGGAGGATATTTGTTCTCTCAAAGTCTATAGAATGCCCACCTTGCATCAAGACTGCTCCAATCCCTTCACCTGATGCATCACATTCTAGAACAAAAGGTTGAGAAAAATCAGGCAAAACCAAGACAGGAAAACTACTCATTACCTCTTTGAGCTTATCAAAAGCCCTCTATGTTGTAGGTGTCCAATGGAAAGCTCCCTTCTTGGTCAAGTCTGTGAGTGGTGCTGCTAGCTGTGAAAACCCTTTCACAAAATTTCGGTAATAAGTGCATATGCCCACAATCCCTCTGAGTTATGTAACATTTATGGGTTTAGGCCAATCTCTGATAACCTAGATCTTCTCCTCATGTACCCTCACTCCATCCACTCCTATGATGTGCCCCAAATACAAAATCTCTATGAGGACAACTTCACATTTGGAGAGCTTGGCATAGAAAGTCTGCTCCTTGAGGATATGTAAAACTGTCTCAATATGTTGTAAGTGCTCCTCCCAAGTGCGGTTGTAGTTAAGAATATCATCAAATAAGACCAATAAAAACTTTCTCAAATGACCATGGAAGATGTGGTTCATGCAATCTTGGAAATTTTCTGGGGAATTGGTCAATCCAAAGGGCATTACCAAAAACTCAAAATTCTCATAGTGACCTCTGAACACTGTCTTGGGGATATCTTGCTCGCTCACCTTGATTTGATGATACCTGGATCTCAAATAAATCTTGGAGAAGTATTTAGATCCCCTCAAATCATCTATGATTTCATCGATCCTAGGTATAGGGTACCTGTTCTTCATGGTATTCTTATTCAAGGCTCGATAATCAATGCACATCCTCAATGTGCCATATTTCTTCTTTACGAAGACCACTGAAGAAGAAAAAGGACTGGTAATAGGCCGGATGTGTCCTAGAGCTAGAAACTCTTGGATGGCCCTCTCAATCTCATCCCTATAAGCCTTGGGGTTCCTATAAGGAGTGGTGATCACTACTTGTATCCCTTTTTCCAACTCAATAGTGTGTTCAAACCCTCGGTTAGGAGGTCTCCCTGGTGGGGTATCCCCAAATACTATAGAATACCGATCCAAAAGAGACTGAACATCTAGATTCACTGGTGAATCCTTGCCCCCTACTTCTGATATATGCAGCTCCACTTCCCATTCAACATCCCCTCTACATAGATATGCCTTCATGAAACAACCTGAGGGGGGAATGTGTTTATATCCTTTATCTTTTGGTACTGACCATCCTTCCTTCCTGTCCATTCCATCTCCAAACTTCTCCAATTACTGGTAACTCTTCCAAGAGTGATCAACCACTAGACTCCCAATATGACATTGGTGTCTGGAATATCTACCACAAAGAAGTGGTATATCAAGATGTAAGTCCCCATGGTAATGGTTAGTGCCGGAACATACTTGGCACACTGCAGGGTCATAGCTCCTGGGACCAAAACTGAGAATCCCTCAAAATCCTCCATGTGGATCCCTCTCCTTTGTACTAGATGTGCTTCAATAAAGTTATGAGTGACCCCACTATCTATCAACAAAGAGACTCTTTGCCCCATAATATTACCTCTCACCCTCAAAGTCAGATATTTTGGGACCCCTCTTAACGCTGCAATAGCTCCCCCTCTTTGAGGAAAGTCTTATATGGATGGTACAATGCTGGAGTCCTTCTTTGAGAAGGTCTTGACATGATGTGTCCTTCCCGTAACACATTCTCCCTCCAAATCACGAACATGGATTGTCTTCTTTGGTCTTGAGTAGGTCTCCTACTGAAATAATGTTCTTGCCCTGGGCAAGATGTGTTGTAGGTCTCTAGCTTTCTCCACAACTTCAAGGAGTTTCGTTGGTCTAGTGGATTTGAACAACACCTAAAATGGTTCAGCCACCCCATTAATAAACATGCATACGTTCTTGCTCATGGTGAGGTTGGATACCATCACTGAAATCTTTAAATACTCAGCAATATAATCCTCCAAATCTCCCTCTTGTTTGAGCTTGGTTAATTTGACAAAATGGGTTTTTGGATCCCTTGGATCAAATCTCTCCACTAGCTTACTGGTGAAAGCTGAGTATGAAGTGATTTGATGATTCCAAAGTGTGTTCAATCCGTGAAACCACCATTCTTGAGCTTCCCCTTCGAGGTGCATTGCAACTATCTTGATGGCTTCTATTTCAGAAACCTTGTTGAGCTGGAAGTATGTGTCCAACTTCTCCACCCACGCCTTGGATACACACTTGGGTGTCCCATAAAATGTGGGAAAGAAGAACCCTACCATACTGAACTGTAGGGCTGATCCTTGCATCAATTTCTCCTCCTTTTTATGAGGATTAACCCTCCTTGCATCCTTGACCTGGAAAAACTCCTAAAAGCTCAAGTGCTCCATGAACCTTTGAGATTGGAGTTCATATTATTAAAAATATTCCCCAAGGGTTCCACCCTTATCTCCTCCAGATATAAATGAAGGCATGGTAGAGCATTTTGGTGCAGCTATATGCTCCATGCCATTTGGAGTGTTGGTGCTTTCCTTATGGCAAAACCCTATAGAATCTCCTTCATGCTTCATCTCCTTGAGGTCCCTTGCAATTTTCTACAGGGTTTAAGTATGATATTTGAAATATATTCATCCTCCATGCTGAATATATATTTCCCCCACAACCTGAGCCAAGAGTAGAGCTCTGATACCACTGTAGTATTCCTTTTCAGGAATTTCTGCAATTTCTTCAATGAGGACGTTGTATAAGGAAAATCATGAAACAGAAACGTAAAAAAGGACTTGGATCCTCTTATATATGCTTTATGTAGCTTAAATATGAAATTGAATCAGAAAAAAAACATTCTAACTACACTAAACAAATCTCCCTAGCTCATATATGCTCAAAAACACCCCAATCCCATGACTTCACAAAATATAATTTTTGAAGACTGCAGCTGTTGTGGATGATTTTGTCACCCCCCTAGAGACAGTCTAGAGTTGCCATAGACCAGTGCCTAGGACATCTTAATATAGCAAGGAGCTCTTCTTATAGCTTGGGTTGTCAGTCCAAAAGCTCTCTTACTATCTCTTGTTAAACAAGGAAAATAATTTAAACGGGACCAATCTCTCTCAAAAGCTAATACAAAGAGAAGAATAATGTAGGAAAATCGTGTAAAACTCCAATATAAAGGCATCAGAAAGTTAAGAGACAACTTTACTGTAAAGAGGGCCAGTTCAAATAATATATCACAGAAATCAAATATCAGGGGTGAGTGCAGTGAGGAAAGATAGAGAAGATATTAGCTAACATGAGACTGATACCCAGATACACAACAGAACCACATAAAGGCATATTAATATATGAATCCTCATATGACAATGGCGTTTTAAAAGCACCCTCCTCAAGCAACTAATATAGCAGAAAACATGGATGAAGTGAACATGGAACAATATATCATGACTAGGCCTATTTAAAGCGCTTGACTAATTCCAGAAATGGCACCAACAAGGATGAATCCTTCCTGCAAACTAGTGAGCCACTCGCATTCTATAACATGATATGAGAAGATAACTAGCGTGAAAGGAGATATTTTATTAACACATAAGAGAAATTACATACTGTGAGATACCAAAGACTAGAATCCTCATTATAGTTATAACTCCTCCTCACTGAGACCCTTCGGGCTCTGAACCTTCATACATAAATATTACAAAATGTATACAAAAGCCTTTTCACTGCACAGTTTGCTGATAGAAATCTAGAACCCCTACAATGTCTTATTTTCGGGCCTTTATAGGGAAGATAGAGAATTCTAGAGGAGGAGGTAGATAGAGCACATTTAATGACTCAATTTGAATAAAATGGCGGAAACAATCGCGCCCACTCTATGAATGACTAACTATAAATGACTATACTTTACAATCTGTCTATAGAAATAAATGCTGGGAGATGAAAACCTCCTTTTATACAAGACACAAATAATAAAATATATACAATGCTCGGACTTTTGCTAAGGAAAAATCTACTGCCGTAAGAGCCCCGAGATAGTCTGCAATTCTGTATTGTACTCTCGGCCCCTAACTTGGGATTTGAATCCTAGATCTTTAATGTAGGGCAAATTTCTCTGGAGGGTTCTGTGAATCCATATCTTTGTCTTCTTTAATGGTGATCATTTCTCCCACCTACCCTCGGCTTCCCCTTTAAATTTTGCCAGCAATATATCACCCTTGAAATGCTCTTAATCTCTGCTACGGAAAACCTGAATTAAAACGCCCTTTCTATTACCTTGGAACCTGCAAAACCCACAAAATATTAGAGAAAACTGACACAGATGGAGGCGGGGACAATGGATACGTGATCGACCGGGAGAAATACACAGGGTGGTGGAAGAGAAGCAATGGAGACATAGATTTAACAGGCGAAGCGCGAAATTTTTACGTAAAATAGTTTGGACGTGAGGGGTGAAATGAAAACGAAAGGTATGAATGAAAACATATGCACGCGCATATATATATATATATGACGGGGGGAAACTGTTTCGGACGTGCGGGAGTAAGACACGTGGGTGTACGGGGGACAGGTGGATGGGTGATGTGGCGGTAGAGTCAATGGACGGGGAGACTGGGATATGGATCGTTGGATAGCAATCACAGATCAACGGTTGGGAAGCGACGAGAGTGGGACGATGCTGGGCCACAGAACATGGCGGACACATGTTAACGAGCAAGAAGTTCTGGTACATATCCGCCATTAGATTGACATCGCCAGATCCAACGACATGGGGGAGTTCCGCTACCCAACCCTTGTACAGTCATTAACGTGCGGGGAGAGTGGTTTTGGAACCCGTACCAAAGACGCGTAGCAAATTTATAATGGGATCGCTGGCCTTGGGCCCAAAATAGCCAGCCCTGTGAAAGCGGTGCGAGACTATACCGCCGGTTTCCTGTGCACGGGACCCTCCATATGTAATGATCACCGCTCCGTTGATTTTTTTTAGATCGGACGATTGATATCGCCCCCGAAAACTTTATGGCTGAGCTCCTTTTCCTATAGCCTGTGGTTTTCGGGCTTAGGTCATGTGATGACGACAGAAAGGGGGCTAAGACCTGGAGTCTTCGACTCGATATAATTTAACTGACGGGTTTTCAACCTTTGTAGAATGCGTCTTCGAGTGGAAACGGTAAATATCAGATAGGAGCATAAGGTTTTAGGCCACGATGGAGCTTTGTATCAGATTTGAGCGGGGCAATAGGGCAAAATTTGAAATGGAGGGGTAAAATTGTACAACATCGGCTCCTTCTGGGGACGACATGTTCGTCCTTGGGCATGTCGAGAACACGCAGATCATTGAATATTTCATTTTGCTACTCAATCTCTTCCGCGCTTCTGCTTCAGTTAATTATCAGCATTCTTTTTTCTTTATAAAAATAACAACCAAAACAACTTATATACAATATATACAATCAGGAATTCCCAGCCTGGGTCAGAATTGGAAGTATGGCTTAAGAAATTGGCCATTCATAGGGGCATCCAGCAAATCGCCTTGTAGGTTTTCTAAAGAAAAAGTGTTGTTTCTTCCCAACTTCACTATTTTGAATGGCCCAAACCACAGCGGATCAAACTTTGCATGCCTGCCCTTCTCTGCTCTGCGAACATCCCATCTAAGAACCAGGTCTCCAACTCAAAAATTTCTATCCTTTGCATGTTGATCAAATACGTTCTTCATATTCTCCTGACATTCTATCAATCTCTGATTGACCTAGTTCCGTGTTTCCTCCAATTCCACCAATTGATTAATCCTTCTGATCATATCATCTGGTTCTTCCTGGATTTCCTGCATAAAGCGTGCTACTGGCAAAGCCAATTGCACAGGAAACACAGCTGCTCAACCATATACCAACTCATAGGGAGATTTCCCTGTTGCTCTTTTACTGGTTATTCTATTTTCCCATAGAGCAAACTTTAATTGAGAGTCCCAATTCTTCTGATTTTCACTTATTGTCTTCTTCAAGGCCCTCACCAGGGTTTTATTAGAAGATTCTGCTAAACCATTAGTATGCTGTGGAATGAGTCAGGATGATATTGTACCTTTGGCGGAAATTCACAAATCGGGCAGATTTAAAAGCTTGTGCATTATCAGTTACAATTCTAGCAGGACAGCCAAACCTAGATATGATATTTTCCTCCATAAACTTCATTATCACAGCATCTGTAGCATTTTTTGTAGGTATGGCTTCCACCCATTTCGTGAAGTAATCTATGGCTGTTAGTATCCATTTATATTGGCCACTTGATGGGGGATGTATTTCTCCTATAAAATCTAATCCCCATTTCTGAAATGGTTCATTTACATGAATAGGAATCAAGGGCATAGCTGCTAATTTCTGTCTTTCTGCAAATCTTTGGAACTTGTCACATGCTCTGACCCAAGCAAAAGTGTGTGTATACAATTTTGGCCAGTAGAAACCAGCCCTCAAGATTTTATGAGCTGTAGCCCTCCAGCTGTAATGCCCTCCACATATCCCATCGTGGAATTCAGTCAATATATTCTCTACTTCATTTTCTGTGAGGCATAGCAGTAATATACCTGAAGGGTCCCTCCAATATAGTTGTCCATTGGCAATTATGTATTTCTGTGATTTCATCCTTACAGCCCTATATTTTACTTTATCACAACTCGGAGGGCAGCTAAGTGTTAAAAGATATTCAACAATTTCTTTGTACCAAGGACTAGTTAAATATTTCACATGTACCTTTTGAGTAGCCATCTCTAGTCCTTGCTGTTCTTCTTCTTTCTCAGATTCTTAATTTGATAACATAGATAGATTAATGCCCAAGGCCTGATGATTTGATTTAGATAACATCTTGGCAAGTCCCTGTCCTTTAATTAACTTAGTAGGCCTTATATCCAAATCATACTCCTGGATTTTCGCAATCCATCTTCCTCTTCTACCTTCGCTGTCTCCCTGAACCAGAATGCCTTTGACAGCAGCTGTGGGGACATATGCAGTAATATGAGATTGAAAAACATATACTCTAAAGGCTTTAAGGGACTTTACCAGGGCATATGCCTGCTTCTCCAATATATTATATTTTAATTCAGCATCATAAAGCACTTGACTGAAGAAAGCTATAGGCTGTTCATATCCCTCCTCATTTTTCTGCAGTAATACTCCGGCAATTGTATGGGGTGAAGCAAATGAGAAGATCATGAATGGCCTACAGTAATCTGGTCCAGCTAACATAGGAGCTTCATACAATTCCTACTTTATCCTTGTGAATGCATCTCTGGACTCCTGGGACCATTTTACTTCACTATCCTTTTTCAACATATTGGTTATATGCCTAACTATCTCAGCATAGTTAGGAATGAATCTTCTTAGGAAATTAATTCGGCCCAGAAACACCTATAATTCATTTTTATTTCTAGTCAAAGGAATGTTGTTTATTACTTCAACTCTTTTAGGGTCTATTTTCACACCATCCTTTGTTACAATGTGCCCTAAGAGTTTTCCCTCATCTAATGCAAATAAAGATTTTTGAGGATTGAGGGATAGGCCATAGCTTCTGCATTTTTCAAAAGTTCTTCTTAAGTGCTCAATATGTTCATCATCATTCTTTGAAAACACAGTGATATCATCAAGATACACCACCAAAAACTTGTCATGTTCTCCCACAAAGGTTATGTCCATTTCCCTTTGAAAAGTAGCTCCTGCATTAATTAATCCAAATGGCATTCTAGCATACATAAATGTTCCCCATGGTGTAGTAAATGCAGTCTTCTTCTGGTCTTCTGGGAAAATAGCCACTTGATTATAACCAGAAAAAACATCCATCATTGACATTCTGGATGCTCCCACTACTTTCTGCAGGATGTGGTCCATCTTGGGCAGTGGATAATTATCTTTAAGAGATGCTCTGTTTAAATTCCTGAAATCCACACACAGCCTTATTTATCCATTCTTATTTCGAACAGGAACAAGATTTGCTATCCATTCTGAGTATCTTAATGGCACAATTATCTTAGCTTTCAGTAATTTCTTGATTTATTTTTCAATGGAGGGAAGCAGCAGAGGATTGATCTGTCTGAGTTTCTGCTTGTAAGGCTTTGCATCTTCCCTCAGTGGAATCTTATGCTGCATTATATTTACATCAAAAGTTTTTAGGTCCTGATAGGACCAAGAAAAAACATCTTTATAAGATTGAAATAACTTCAAATATTTTTCTTTATAATCTTCTGGGACTCTTTTAGATAATTTAACAATTTTGGGATCAGTAGAGGTACCCAGATTCAAATCCCTCACTTGATCTTCTTCTGTTACTTTGCTAGGCCGCAATGGAATATCATCCTTGTTAAATAATCTTTCTAGAGGCACCAGCCCTCTAGGTATAACATTCCCTTTCAGCTGCAGCACTCTATTTCTTGCTATCTTTTCTTCCCATTTATTTTCTCCAACATTTTCACCTTCTTCCTCCTCGTTATCATCAATTTCTATATTTGTGAATTCTCCCACTGTCTCCATGAATCTCTTCATTTGTTCATCATCTTCGAATACCTGCAGTGCTTTACATTATCTGGAATGGATGGTCTGTATCGTACCTCCACTTCATATCTTAAAAGTGGATTCTGAGGAGGACAGAATGTACTGGCAGCTACAGCAAGAGAATCTGCTATTCTATTTTGTTCCCTGGGCATGAACTGTATATTAAATGCTGAGAAGAAATTTTCTATCATGTCCCATACTTCATTTCTATAAGCTCTGAGCCGAGGATGCTTAGTTTGACATTGATTTTTTATCTGTCTTACCACCAACTCAGAGTCTCCCAACACTTTTAAACATTGGATGCCCATGTTTCTGGCTGTTTGCAGTCCCAACAATAGTGCCTCATATTCAGCTGCATTGCTGGTAGCCTCATATTCTAGTTTGAAGGACAGTGGCACCCATCTTCCTGTAGGAGAAATCAACAATACACCAGCCCCATTACCTTCTCTTGAGTTTGCTCCATCAAAATGCAAAGTCCAAATTTCTGATTCCTGATCTCCTTTAGGCTGCTCAGCTTGAATTTTACCACAAAGGGGCTCATGAGAATAATTTTGATTTTCTTCTAACATCAAACATGAGAAGCCTCCCTCTTTGTTATAAACTGGAGAGTTCTCTGAGCAGTCAGCCTTAGTTACCATTTTAACAAATCTAGTCTCCCTGTACAACCTCCTTTCTTGACCTCCGAAGACTGGGACAGTAGCATATGTTAAATCCAATTTAATTGATCCCCCAATCTTTGTACCCCAGGACCTTGACAGCAGCATGCCAAAGCGGGCTGGGATATCAGCAACCACGATGTCCATGACCACACTTTTTGCTGGAATTTGGGCCAAATTGACCACTAAATCTTTTATCATTCCCAAGCACTTAACCCTTTTAGAGTCAAATGAGTATAAATCTTTATATGGCCTGGTTATTTGCAGTCCTAGTTGTTCCATGACAGACAGAGGCATAAGATTATGGGAAGCCCCAGAATCTAACATACAGTTATGTAGCAGCAGGTCATGAATAACTAGAGACACATAAAAGGGAGGAGTAGAAGGGTCTATCTCCTCGACATGTGGGCCAAAGACTACCATGGGTCTTTCTTCTTGCAGATTTAGACTATCAGGTGAAATTGGTATTTCAGGAGGAAGCATAAAGGAAGTAACTTGAGATTGGTATACAGGCTGTTTCAATAATTCATTCAGTGGGATAGGGATCTTAATTTTCTCAAGTTCTTTTTGCAAATTGAAAGCGGATGGGGGCTTTTCTATCACAACTTCTTTTGACTCTTTATTTTCCACTGAAGACTTGAATTCTTTTGACACTGGCTCGACATTAGAAGGACTGACTATTTTTGAAGAAGAAGGAATTTGATCATTTGACTGCGGGGGAATATTTAGAGGATTCTTACCTTTTTCGATGTTTTTCTTTGCTGCTGACTCCTTCTGAGCAGATGCTTCTTTCTGGGGTGGCTCCTCTTCTTGCTCTTGAGTTCTGGTCCTCTTTCTTGAAGATCTGAGATCATATTTGACATTGAGTTGTGCTTGCATGAAATCAGCAAATTGCTTACAATAATGATCAATCTCTGCTTCTTCATCTTCGTCTTGTAATGGGCATTCCATATCATCATTATTTGAAAAAGCCAGATTTTAATCTTCTAATCCATAAGATGCATCTCCAATGGAGTCATCTGCTAGTCCTTCCAGGTACAAGGGATGAGGTACCTGGTCTTATTGCTCCTTTGTTTCTCTTGGCAATATCTGCAATGGTGGCCTTCTATACTAAGGATTATATCCTCTGTTTGGAGCATTATAATAGTTCTTAGGAGCTGCATTCTTTGCCTCCAGTTCAAGCTTGACCATCTTCTTTATCATTTTTCTTATTTCATCCATTTTATCTGAATATTTTTCCTGATTAGAGGTGGAGACCTCTTCTTTGCCTCTCCTCTTAGTATCCTGTTCAATTTTTCGTTTTAACTTCCCAGTGGAGGAAAAGTTTGCTTCCAGTTCCAGAGCATCTGACTGTGCATCATCCAAAGTGGTAGGTTTTCTTTCTCTCAAAGCAAAGCCAAAATCAAACTCAAAGGCTTCCGTGAAAATTATCTTGGCAGCAGCTTCATGGGGCTTCATTTCTGGAGGCAGGCTCAGGTATAACTTATTGAATCTTTTGATGAACTCGGATACTCCTTCATTTTGTTTCTTCTTCATGGTATTAAATTCAGTGAGACATTGACCGTGATCTTTCTTCTCTCCCCACTTCCTGAGGAAAACATTCTCCATGACATCCCAGGTGGTCACAGAATGATTTCCCAATGTTTTGAACCATTTCCTGGCTTCACCTTCCAAATATTGCACAAATAATCTCAAGACCACATCCAGATGTTCAACATTTAAGTTTTCTGCAAAGGAGCAGAAGGTCTCAAGATGTTTCTGAGCATCAGCTTCATTTTCACCATTAAATCTTGGTAGAATCTTCAGGTAATCCTGTGGCATATCATTTAACACTTGGGGCAAAGCCAAGGGAGCATATTTTTTCAATAAAAAAGCAGGAACGTTAGCCATTAAGGGAGGTGGGGGTTGCACAACAGTCTGAGATACAAATGAAGGGAGAGGAGTAGGAGAAAGTGGAGTATGAATGACGATGGGAATATATTGCACAGAAGCCTGAGGCGTGGGTGGGAATAACTCACGGTTAACAGCAGCTACTTCTGTGACCTCTTTAATTTCTTCAGCCTCGAAAGCAGGATGAGATCCTTCTTCAATCCAGACACTTCCTCTACGTGGAGTCTTCGAGTAAAACTTGGGATTTTCTGTTCTAACTTCTTGAGAAGAACAGGGCGGATAATCTTCAATGGAATATTCAGGGTTTTTAGCACGAGCTGACTTTCTATCCTTCCAAACTCTTTTATGAATGATCTTCTATGGGTCAGACACGTAAGATGCTTTCGATTGAGATGTATCTGACCTCAAATGTGGCTTACGAGGAGCCAGGACTACCAATAAAATTTATCAAATAATGACCAGTGGAGTCGCCAAGGTGAGAGATATGCAACTCTTCAACTCTCTGTGCTCACCTGATTAGAGAGCGAAAACAATTTGTCGAGACCCAGGGAAACTGATATTCTTGAATTTGTATCCCCGGCAAGGGCACCAGAAAGATGTTGTGGATGATTTTTTCACCCCCCTAGAGACAGTCTAGATTTGCCATAGACGAGTGCCTAGGACATCTTAATATAGCAAGAAGATATTCTTATAGCTTGGGTTGCCAGTCCAAAAGCTCTCTTACTATCTCTCGTTAAACAAGGAAAATAATTTAAACGGGACCAATCTCTCTCAGAATCTAATACAAAGAGAAGAATAATGTAGGAACATCGTGTAAAACTCCAATATAAAGGCATCAGACAGTTAAGAGATAGCTTTACCGTAAAGAGGGCCAGTTCAAATAATATATCACAGAAATAAAATATCAGGGGTGAGTGCAGTGAGGAAAGATAGAGAAGATATTAGTTAACATGAGACTGATACCCAGATACACAATAGAACCACATAAGGGCATATTAATTTATGAATCCTCATATGACAATGGCGTTTTAAAAGCACCCTCCTCAAGCAACTAATATAGCAGAAAACATGGATGAAGTGAACATGGAACAGTATATCATGACTAGGCCTATTTAAAGCGCTTGACTAATTCCAGAAAGGGCACCGACAAGGATGAATCCTTCCTCCAAACTAGTGAGCCACTCGCATTCTAGAACATGATATGAGAAGATAACTAGCATGAAAGGAGATATTGTATTAACACATAAGAGAAATTACATACTGTGAGATACCAAAGACCAGAATCCTCATTACAGTTATAACTCCTCCTCACTGAGACCCTTCGGGCTCTGAACCTTCATACATAAATATTACAAAATGTAGAAAAAAGCCTTTTCACTGCACAGTTTGCTGATAGAAATCTAGAACCCCTACAATGTCTTATCTTCGAGCCTTTATAGGGAAGATAGAGAATTCTAGAGGAGGAGGTAGATATAGCACATTTAATGACTCAATTTGAATAAAATGGTGGAAATAATCGCGCCCACTCTATGAATGACTAACTATAAATGACTGTACTTTACAATCTGTCTATAGAAATAAATGCTGGGAGATGAAAACCTCCTTTTATACAAGACACAAATAATAAAATATATACAATGCTCGGCCTTTTGCTGAGGAAAAATCTACTGCCGTAAGAGCCCCAAGATAGTCTGCAATTCTGTACTGTACTCTCGGCCCCTAACTTGGGATTCGAATCCTGGATCTTTAATGTAGGGCGAATTTCTCTGGAGGGTTCTGTGAATCCATATCTTTGTCTTCTTTAATGGTGATCATTTCTCCCACCTACCCTCGGCTTCCCCTTTAAATTTTGCCAGCAATATATCACCCTTGAAATGCTCTTAATCTCTGCTACGGAAACCATGAATTAAAACGCCCTTTCTATTACCTTGGAACCTGCAAAACCCACAAAATATTAGAGAAAACTGACACAGATGGAGGCGGGGACAATGGATACGTGATCGACCGGGAGAAATACAAAGGGTGGTGGAAGAGAAGCAATTGAGACATAGATTTAACAGGCGAAGCACGACCTTTTTACGTAAAATAGTTTGGACGTGAGGGGTGAAATGAAAACGAAAGGTATGAATGAAAACATATGCACGCGCATATATATATATATATGACGGGGGGAAACTATTTCGGACGTGCGGGAGTAAGACACGTGGGTGTACGGGGGACAGGTGGATGGGTGATGTGGCGGTAGAGTCAATGGACGGGGAGACTGGGATCTAGATCGTTGGATAGCAATCATAGATTAACGGTTGGGAAGCGATGAGAGTGGGACGATGGTGGGCCATAGAACATGGCGGACACATGTTAACGAGCAAGAAGTTCTGGTACATATCCGCCATCAGATTGACATCGCCAGATCCAACGGCGTGGGGGAGTTCCGCTACCCAACCCTTGTACAGTCATTAACACGTGGGGAGAGCAGTTTTGGAACCCATACCAAAGACGCGTGGCAAATTTATAATGGGATCGCTGGCCTTGGGCCCAAAACAACCGGACCGGTGAAAGCGGTGCGGGACTATACCACCGTATTCCTGTGCGCGGGACCCTCCATATGTAATGATCACCGCTCCATTGATTTTTTTTAGATCGGACGGTTGCTATCGCCCCCGAAAAATTTATGGCTGAGCTCCTTTCCCTATAGTCTGTGGTTTTCGGGCTCAGGTCATGTGACGACGACAGAAAGGGGGCTAAGACCTGGAGGATTCGGCTCGATATAATTTAAATGACGGGTTTTCAACCTTTGTAGAACGGGTCTTCGAGCGGAAACGATAAATATCAGATAGGAGCATAAGGTTTTAGGCCACGGTGGAGCTTTGTATCAGATTTGAGTGGGGCAATAGGCCAAAATTTGAAATGGAGGGGTAAAATTGTACAACAGTAGCAGTGTAATTTTTATTAGGGAATATATATAAAAATATGATTCAATAAAAATATGGAGCTTTCATTAATCATAGAACCAGAAATGAGAGGTTTTATCTCTTTTACAAGCGCATCAGAACATCCCGGCAAGGGTTTCCAGCAAAATAACAATATAAAATGTAGCACTGCGGAAAATAACACAGTACACTACAACTATGTATTAGAAAATACTGAATATGATCTTAAATAGATGAATAATATATAAATTGGCCCAAGGCCTTCTTCAATAGACCTTCAGAGTGAAATAGACACCTCCTCCTCCAAAACAAGCACAAAATAGAAGGGTTTAACCGAGCAACAGCTACACCTACAGAAAAGACATAGTTACTGGAAGTGACTGTGCTGTAGATGATGCAGAATGAATTTAATCAAGTTAGATGATGGAAAATAATCTTAGGACCATCCCTTTTGACCTCTCAACTAAGCTAGACCAAAGGTGAAGATGAAATTCCTGCATGAGAATTCTTTGCACTAAATAATGTTGCAACTATAGCTAAACAACTGAAGCTTGCAATTGGTCAAAATACCAAACATAGATGAATATTGAATGCATTCCTTGCTACTATCTCATCCTTATCCTTGGTGAGCCTTCTCACCCCGGACCCCACTCATTGATGTGGTGGCTTCCTAGAGAAGATTCCCCTTTCAAAACTGCGATGTCCTTGTTGGTTTCCCTCTTGTAGCAGAGCTGTTGACTTGGTCAACTAGATCTAGTTCACCAGAATTTTCCTCTTTCACACCAATGTGTCTTTATTTATCATTCTAACCTGATCCATTTTCACACCGGAATTTGTTTTTTTGACTTTCTACTCTTTTGTTGCAAAAATGGAGCAAGTATAATATTCCAACTAGCAGTGGCTAATTTGGAATATTAGAGTTAAGGTTAAGGTTAGGGTAAGGTTAAGACTAAGGTTACTTTAGTTTATGGTTAAGGATAATGTTAAGGTTAAGGTTAGGTTAAGTTTAGGTTAGGTTAAGGTTAAGGCTAAGCTTAAGCTTAAGGTTAAGGGTTTAGTTAAGGTTAAGACTATGGTTAATGTTAAGGTTAGCTTAGGTTAAGGTTAATGGTTTAGTTAATGTTAAGGTTAGGTTAAGGTTAATGTTTAGTTTAAGGGTAACATTAAGGTTAAGGTTAAGGTCAAGGTTAAGGTTAAGTTCAAGGTTAAGGTTAGGTTAAGGTTAAGGTAAGGTTAAGCTTAAGGTTAATACTAACCTTCACCTTAACCTTAACCTTAACATTAGCCTTACCCTTAATCTTAACCTTAAACTTAAACTAACATTAACCTTAACCTAACCTAACCTTAACCTTAACCTTAACATTAACCTTACCCTTTTAAGCTTAACCTTAACATTAACCTTCACCTAACCTTAACCTTACCCTTGATATTAACCTTATCCTAACCTTAATCTTAACCTTAACCCTAACCGAACCTTAACCTTGACCTTAATATGACCTAACCCTAACCTAATCCTAACCTCAGTGTTAACCTTAACCTTAACCTTAACCCTAACCTAACCTTGAACTTAACCTTAACCTTAACATATCCTTAATTAAACTAATAACCTTAACCTTAACCTTAACCTTAACCTTAACCTTGACCTTACCTTTAACCTTAACCTTAACCTTAACCTTGACCTTACCTTTAACCTTAACCTTAACCTTAACCTTAACCTAACCTTAACTTTAACCTTGACACTAACTTTTGGAGAGGTAAATCCTCTCTGCGGATAGAGGCGATCCCTACTAGCCCAGATCGGGTCTAGCAACAACCGAGTCATGCTAAGATGTAGGTTCCTAGTTACAAATGACCAAGATGCGACAAGAGACCTACCTTAAGTCCCACGCTTATGTTGTTTGCAGAGAAGATGGCGCTTCATCCCTCACTTTGGCAGATCACCATTCTCCTGCTAGGCACGTTCGAACACCTGCATGTACATGAAGAAACGACAACACAAAAGCATAAAACCTAATACATGCAACTATATATTTGTAAGAGAAGATATAATTCATAACATAAGGCATGAACATATGAATGGAACCATAATCATAGTCGCTTATTATTAATCACAATGAAAGAAAGATACAACATGAGCTCTGACACTGGATCTTCCTTCGTTGGGTCGATAGCAGAGCACGTATCAATGAATCTTGTTGGGATGGGACAAGGCTCTCTCTCTTCAGATGCCTGACGATAGTCTCCTTACTACTGATTTAGCGCTATTCAAGCTAGCTTGCAAAATTGAAAATGGAAAGCTTATATAGATGGTGGAAGGCGAGTTGGGATCCCTACAATGGTGGGATTGGCCCTATCCTCAAGGAAGCTTCCATGATAGGTGGAAAACCACTGCCTCTACATGGAGATCCGAAGCCAAACCTCCAAACTCATTTTAGAGACTCGTTCAAGAGTTGGTTGGAATCAAAATTCTGTCATTTATTTTTTAAAAACAATCCTTAATAAGCTTAGCACGAGTAATACACTGGGGCAGAGCGCCAGTTGACGCGCCCTCTTTGGTGAATTTCCCCCATTGGCGTGAGGGCTAAACTGGCTAGATGCGCCAAGGCCAAAAGGCCTATTTTTAGGGCTTTTCACAGGAAAATGTCTTTAGAGGAATGATTTTCCTTGTTAAAGGGGATGCCATGAAAGTGGTTTCACGTCATGTCACTGCTCATAGGTCATGGAAAAGGTTGTCCAATGTCCGGGATAGGGGATTGCAGGGACGATGAAAATTTACTGTGTAATAGATGCCCCTAAAGCATGAGGCACGAGAGAGAGAGAGAGGGGTGATATGCTTTACGAGAATGTGTCCAACTGAAAACATTGTCGTCAGAAAACTTGCGTAAACAAGTAAAACTGATATCTCAAATACATGATATGTGGTATGGGCACAGCCATCCATGATAGAGTATACAATAATCAAGATCCAAGGCATGGACACAACCATCTAGTGAGGATCGATAAATAGACTTAGGTATGGTCACAATTATCCAATCAATGAGTCATGCATCCAATCATGATAATCCACAAAATCCGCAGCCTAGATTCCAATAGAAAAAATCTAGGGTCTCGTGCTCCATCTCGACCCGAAAAAAGTACAATTTCAATCATGTGAATAAGTGAGCTGAAGTCAAACATGAAATAACATCCTCTAATTACCAGCCAATGATGAAATTTGTTAACAGACGCGAAAGGAACCACCAATAATGACAATGGCCCTCAAGGTACTATAGGTACAATCCACGGAATGTAAATAATGAGCTAGTGTCGAAAACCCACAGAATCATTCGATCAAAGGCCAATGATTAGAGCCTTGCATTAAATGTGAAAAACCTACCATTAAGGCATGCAGGCCCCAAGGTACCGGAAGGGAGTCCCTAGATTAGCTTCCTGGATAATGAGATGAAGTCGACGGGTCGACGGGAAGTAACCTTGATCGAAGGTGGGCCATAGTGTTTCCCACATCATCGATGCGAGACAGAGGAACATAATGTTTGTGAATTAGGATCAGATGAGAATCAAAGGAAGGTTGAAACTACAGAGGTCAACTTCTCTTGAACATATCGGCGACATGACAGTGGATTTAGTAGTATTTGACATCAAAAGATCAGAGGTCATGATGACGAGGCAAAGAGCAGATGAGAGGTCAAAAGGGATTACCCAAACCTAGGGAGGCAAGCAGAAAACAAGATGAGATGTCCCCAACCCGACACGAATGCAGACAAGTGCCATGTTCAAGAGTGACATACTATCGACACGACGATGATACTCGTTGCATTTTTCCCCCATCATTTCTGGCGTTTACCTCTTTATTTTTACACTAGCTTGGAGAGGATACCATATGCTTGTCATATAAGTTTTTCCTTTGGACAAATCCAACCTAGTACATTTAACGAGCCCTAGGAAGGAGGAACTTGAGTAACGTCATTACGACGGAGCCCGATGTCATCAATTTTTAACGTGTCTAACAAAGGAAGAACTCGGCGTATTTTCATGTTTAGAGAGTTTGAAAAGACAGTGGAAAAATAAACTCAAACAGTCCCTTTTCGTAAATAGTTCCTCAGATCCGAAAAGGTAGAAAACTATGTCTGAGAAAACCTCCTAGTCGCGATAAGCTAGGGTATTCCTTTTTTGTAAATAATCTATCCTAGCCCAAAAAAGGGGTAAAAATATACTGGGTAGATGTCGTTTCACAGCCAATTTAACGAGATCAAAATGACAAGCGACTCCGCGATATTTTCATTTTTAGAGAGTCAGAAAAGAGCTTAAAGTTGACTCCTCCTGGAGGAACAAGTGGTATAAAGGGTAGCTACAGTTCCGATGATGGTGAAAATACTTAGAACAAGATAAAGGTCAAGAGGCTGGCTAACAATACCACTCATCACAGTGGTTCCTTAGGAATGGGTAAAACAACCAAGTGAAGGCATATGATCGACCAAGCAGATAATGATGATGGAGTGAGAAAACCAAGGCTCATCTAGCAAAAATAGGCTGATAAAATGGCAATCACAAGAGGTAAAATAAGAATGGTTTCATTTTTACACAAGCTTGAAATCAGGAAACTCTGCTTGAAGTTGGTTTCATTTTTACACAAGCTTGAAACAAAGTAAAACTATGCTTGAAACCAATTTCATTTTTACACAATCTTGAAATGGAAACAAACTATGCTTGAAAAATTAAGCATGCCCCCAACATGGTGACTCATTCGAGGTACATGCCCCCCAAGCTTCAGTCCATATGAAGGGTAGATGGAGTGAAGGTTCAAGTTACAAGATCAAGAGAAAGACTCGACTGGGATTTTACGAGATCTTATCAGAGACTCGAATTGAATAGAAACGTGTTTCATTTTTTTAATGACGTTGACACATTAAAAGAACTATCCTCATGACATATTGTTTAATTTTTTAAGGAGATTGACACAAGAAAGGAACCATGCTCCGATGACCTTGTTTCATTTTTTAAGGAGCTTGACACAAGAAAACGAACTCTGCTCCAGACACCTTGTTTCATTTTTTAACAAGCTTGACACAAGAAAGTGAACTCTCCTCCAATAGACCTTGTTTCATGGTTTAAGGATCTTGAAATAAGCATATGAACCATGCTCCGATGACCTTTCATCATGATAAATAAGAAGTCATCACTTCCAAGAGTTCCACACCCGATGGAAGGAAAACATCCTAAAAGTCAGGACCCAATTCCCCCAGCACCTGATGTACAACAGCACTATCACTGAGTACAGGCACAAGGTAGGTAGCCACATAGTTGACCTATATTGGGGAAGATACAACGGGTGGATAAAAACTAGGAAGGGATGATGGCGGGCCAATTTCCAAATTAGGACCAAAGAACGAAAGCTGATCAATGGTCACAGTCTGTCCTTCATGTGGAAAACACACCACACAGAAAGGGAGGAGACAAGTGCTCCCATGGCATAGGTGTAATTGCACCCCAAAATTATATTGAAATCCAAGGGGCTAGGAACAAACATCACGTCTATATGGACGGTTTTACCTCCTAATGGAATAGGTAACCTTGGAAGGATCCCTAACGGTTGACTAGTTCTTCTGTTAAACACCAACAGATTCTACGTAACATGCATAAGCGCCGGCGAACCGAAAGATTGCCAAGTAGTTGAGGATAAAACACTAATAGTTGTGCCTTCATATATAATGGTGCTATGTACGACCAGATGGGAGGCCTGTACCATAATCTCAAAGGGCACATAAGAAGGAAGGTAGTATCCTGCGAATCAACTCCAATCGAAGGAAGCGACCAAACTACTTGGAGCGGTTACAGAAGAAGAAGGAGCATCCTCCATGACTTCCATCACAGAGTTGGGAGGAGTATCCTTCAGGACCTCCATCACGGGAGGCAGAGGAGCAGCTTCTTGAGATATAGGGACAGGAGAATCTTTCTCCAAGTCTGAGGAATCTGAAGAAACAAGAAGAACCTGGGGGATGTGAGATCCACTCTCGATGGAAAATACCTGGTGCACCATAGACGGGGCTAGCTCAATCGATCCCACTACTAATGGTTGGTCGGGAATGGATTCTTGAATTTGAATTTCTGAGGGAGTGGGATTAATGAAGGATGACTCCTGACCAATCATAGGATCAGCTGGTGGAGGATTCAAAGAAAGTTATTTGTAACCACCCAGAAGGGATGGTGTAGAAATAGTCGAGTTGTCCAAAACTCTCTTGGCTTCATCCATATATGGACAAAGGTGAATGGCATGGTGCCCTTCACACAGATTATAGGTATTGGTGAGCTTACCCTATTTCTTAAGAGTTTTACCAGCACTAGCTGAAGACGTGCTCCCAACCTGAGTCTTGGAAGCCAAAGGCAATGGCGAACGACCGTTGGACCATGCTTTGAGCACCTTGGGAATGCCAGGGCAATATCGAAGAAGATGGTTTCCCTGGAAAATCATGCACTGGAACTTAACTTTCTGTGGAGGGTTGGAAGGTTTATCAAGAGTAGAATTTTTAGAAGCAGTAGCTGCACTCTTAGCCTCTCTCTTATCAAAATTCTTCTTCTTTGTCTTCTTCTTCTTCTTCTTAGCCACCTGGTTACTTGAATCTAGACTTTCACCAGGTGAAGTAGAAGACGAGGATGTAGAAACAGGTGAAGAAGGGGAGAGGTCCACCTTGGAATCAACAGGATTTTTCTCAGGCAGAGGAACTGATTGAACAGTAGCCAGGACATTTGGAACCACAGAGGTTTAAAACATCTAAACAGGCAACTCAATAGTTAACCCAGGCAGGGACAACGTTGCCATATAAGGAGCGCCAACATTTCCAAAAAGAGGAAAAGGACCAGGATTCCCTTCGGAGGGGATTCCTTGGTTGGTGAACTCTGGAAAATTTTTCATTAGAAACAACTCAAAACAAAAACCTAAGGAAACTAACTTTAAATGGGATTATTTCGTGGGCAGTTAATTTTTAAAAACTTTGAAACAATACTCTACCGTTTCATATTTTAAGAGTCTAGAAATGAGTAAAAGGTGACTCTATCACTTTCAATTTGGAAAAAAGCATGAAAGTACAAGCGCTTGATGACCTTTTCAATTTTAATGAGTCAGAAAATATTGAAATGACTACTATGGAAATCTAGGCAAAAGGGTGTGCCAGATGTCCGTGAACTGCAATATACACCTTGGTTTCAAAATGAAAAAGAAATCAACCAAGGACTTGAAGTACATGCAGGAAATCTCCCCAAATGCTGTGTCCGGTGCATCACGGGTATAAGGCAGTAGAATCAGCTTCCTACTGATAAAGGATAGCAACCTAGTGGGGTCTCCCTTTATATATGTGATGGTACGGGGAGCACAAGTCCATACTAGTGTTGTCTAAAGCTAAGAGGCGAAACGACAGCTACTAGGTTTAATGACGCTGGAACATATCACTAGCCTACAACTCTAAATATTTTGTTAATGTTTTAATGCTGCCATAAGGTAATTTGAATAAAGTTTAGTGTTGATATTCAATTATGTTTCAATTTCCAGGCCCTACCAAATGTTATGTCTCAAAATCCTCTAAATGCACACTACATGCCACAATGTATCACTTTGTTCGATGAATAGATAACTACGGGAAGGTTGAGAGCTTTCACAAAATAACAAAATGATCATAAAAAAACCACTAGTGTCTCTAATGCATGCTAACAAAACTAAAATCTTTTCTTTCAGAGTTATAAATCACTAATAACACATAAAAGTTTTCAAATTACATTAACTAATCAAAAGCAAAAGAGATTTGATTTTTGAATTTTCAATGTTGTAAGAGAAAAGTGCACTAAACACAATGAAAACTAATGAAAAGAAAATTTTTAGAAGTGATGGCAAAAGACAAGCAAGCTCACCCAATGAAAAACACACAATCAGACCTCAAACTGATAGAGAAATCACTCAAACTAAAGAGGAATCCCAAAGACTCAAATGAACCGTATAATCTAGGCCCAAAATGAGGAAAAGTGAAATTCGAATGAGGAAGAAGGCAATCACTCAAATAACGCAATGAAACAATGGAAAACCACCAAACGAATGCAAAGAAGTAACAATGAAATTGTCTGATCAAACGAAAACCAAAAAATCCCACAAGAGGCTCGACACACTATAGCACCTAGATGCCCTAGGGCTAGAATGTAAAACCGATAGTAGAGGGCAAAAAACTAGAGGATGAAGGTCACACACAGTCAACCAAGGCTTCAGAACACTCAGGCAATCAGAAAAATGACACCAAAACCAAAAAAAAAGCTTAGAAAGCTCAGAAAAAAGAAAACCTTAGCACCACACAGGATTGGCGCAACTGTCAGGCTACAACTAGCACCAGAAAAGGAATGGTGTGGGGGATGAACTGGAAACAAGTGCTAGCTGGTGCGAATTTTAGAAAAAAAACCGCACCAGTCAGGTTTACTAATGCAAAAAATAGAAAAGAGCAAACAGGGAGAAAATCAGGTATGGTGAGGCTAAACAGAGGTTTAACACTAAAAGAAAGCGAACCAAAAGAGCCGATCAAGCAGAAAAAGACCAAAATCAACTGAAAATACAAGACAATCTCCAATCAATGTCTCCCCAGCAAAGTCACCAATTTGTTGGAGACGTAAATCCCCTCCGTGGATAGAGGCAATCCCTACTAGCCCAGATTGGGTCTAGCAACAACTGGGTCATGCTAAGACGCAGGTTCCTAGTTACAAAAGACCAATATGTGACAAGAGGCCTACCTTAAGTCCCACACTGCTGTTTTTTGTAGAGAAGATGGCACTTCGATCCCTCACTTTGGAAGATCACAATTCTCTTGCTAGTCACGTTTGAACACCTGCACGTACACGAAGAAACAACAACACACAAGCGTAAAACCTAATACATGCAACTATATATCAGTAAGAGAAGATATAATTCATAACATAAGACATGAAAATATGAATGGAACCATAATCAAAGTCACTTATTATTAATCATAATGAAATAAAGATACAACCTGAGCTTGGACGCTGGATCTTCATTCGGCAGGTCGACAACGGAGCACATATCGATGAAGCTCGTCAGGATGGGACAAGCCTCTCTCTCTTCGGCTGTCTGACAATAGTCTCCTTACTAATGATTCAACTCTATTTAGGCTAGCTTTCAAAAGGGAAAATTACAAGCTTATATAGATGGTGGAAGGGGAGTTGGGATCCCTACAATGGTGGGATTGGCCCTATCCTCAAGGAAGCTTCCATGATAGGTGGAAAACCACTTCCCCTACATGGAGATCCAGAGCCAAACCTCCCAACTGATTTTAGAGACTCATTCAAGAGTTGGTTGGAATCAAACTTCTGCCATTTAATTTAAAAAAAAAATCCTTATTAATCTTTGCATGAGTAATAAACTGGGACAGAGCACCAGTTGCCGCGCCCTCTTTGGTGGATTTCCCCCATTGGCGCGAGGGCTAAATTGGCTAGTCGCGCTAAGGCCAAAAGGTCTATTTTTAGGGATTTTCATAGGAAAATGTCTTCAGAGGAATGATTTTCCTTGTTAAATGGGATGCCATGAAATTGTTTTCAAGTCATGTCATTTCTCACAGGTGATGGAAGAGGCCCTCTAATGTGCGGGATGGGGGATTGCAGCGACGGTGAAAAATTACTGTGTAACACTAACCTAACCTTAACTTTGACCAACCTTAACCTAATACTTAACTAAAACCTTAACCTTAAACTTAACCCTAACCAAACTTTAACGTTAACCTTACCCTAAACCTTACCCAAACCTTAACCTTAATGTTAGCCCCCTAATTTTCTCTCTTTTTTTCCATTTTCCCCTTCCTAAATCATAACCATTTACCGTTGTTTTACCTCTTTTATACATCCTCATCTTGCACCAGTCCAAGCATGGTGACATATTTCTTATAAACATTATTTTTCATATTTTTAATTCAACTTAGCATTAATTAATTATTTATTACATGATTTCTTACTTTTAATAACTCATTGTAACTTATCGATATCTTCGAATTTTATTTGGTAGTTAGAGTACTTACTGTGACCACTGACCCTAGTGCAAGATCAGATCTTGCACTGTTGCCAGCACAACAAATCCTTGCAGTAGATGAGAACCTCCTTGATCACCGCTTAGTTTTGGGTAGCTTCAGCCATGACAGCAAGATCGATCCAAAGGCATCTGAGATCGAATCTTTGAAGGACGAAAGCCGAAGATTGACTACGACCAGTTTTGCTAACTTTCTAATTTTGAAGGCCGAAAAGCTAAACTATGCATCTGGTTATGTAATCGATGGAATGATCTATTTTTTCCTTTGGAAAAAGATATATATAATGTAGAATGTAAATAGGACTAAAAGAGAAGAAGTTTTGATAGTAGAAGAGAATAGAGACACAGCCAGAGAGGCGGTAACAGGTTGTTGTATTTTGTTATCACCTGAATCTGGCCTGGACGATTTATTAATGTATGTAATTGCCTTAGTGAATTAATAAAAGGGAGCTCTGCCTCATGTTCCACAAATTTTGTTTTTGTATTTGAGTTGATGAATTGATTAAGGTAATGAGCAGTGTTTTTATTTAAAAGGGAAACATGCTAGTTGGCTACGGCCCAGCCAACCCAGCATGTTTACCCCATTTCCCATTTTCTTGTAATATTTGTTTACATTGTCAAGTGTGATTTAATTTTAAGCACATGAATTTCTGTCTGAGTGAATGTGGATCTATTTTTTGAAGTAGATAAATTTCCTTTTCCTGCAATTTTCTTTCCTGTAATTGATTTTAGATTGGTTTTCCTCTTCCTGGCCCAAGTAGGAGAAATAACCCTGCACCAGTGCACCTTGGTGTGATATCTCCTTTTCTGAAATTCTGTTTGATTAGTTTTCCCCTCTTGGTCCAAGCAAGAGAAATAACCCTGCACCAGTGCACGTTGGTGTGATATCTCCTTTTCTGCAATTCTGTTTGATTGGTTTTCCTCACCTGGTCCAAGCAAGAAAAATAAACCTGCACCAGTGCACATTGGTGTGTTGCAACAAGCCTTCTTAGCCCACTTCCCACAATATTATTTATTTCATTAAGTGCTCATTACAGGATAAATGTATATTTATTTTTTCTTTATTCCTGCACTCTGTTAAAATTAGAAACATTCACTTTTTATGTGTGTAATTTGATTTAACAGTATAATAGCACTTGAAATAATTAAGCACTCATTTTAAGAATTAAATTCTAAGTGCGGGAAGCTTTGATCCAGTGCACGAACTAGTTTCTTGTCACAGGATCTGAGTGATTTGAACCTGGAAAAGTTCAAGCCCTTGCATGAAGTAAAAATCCTTTAGTAAAGACACCATTTATACCTTTTTCATAAATCTCTGTTCCTGCACTAGTGCAAGCAGACTGCAAATATGCAGGATAGATTAGTGCAAGAAGGAAATCTCTAAAGGAGAAGGTTTAAGGGCCCATCTGATGAGACTAATAAGTGTCTTTGCTAAAGAAAAACACACAATCAGTAGTTAAACAATAATTAGCTAGAGTTATTTCCTTTTATCTTTAATTCCCTCTTGAAAATGCATTCTTCCTTGTTCCAGTCTTAGATTATTTTGATGGTTCAAGTTGCCTTTTTCTCTTTTTAATTTGATTCTACATTGTTTCCTTTAAAGAAAGTATGGATTTATATTAGGAAGTTTCAGACCATTCCTGGAATTTCCTGTGCTTCGTATCTAATTTTACGGATCCCCCAAGTTGACAAATTAAGTGTTGAGGAATTGCTTAAGTGTAATTCCTACACCCAACATTTTGGCGTCGTTGTCGGGGAGGCGATTTTATTTGGTAAGAATTTTTTGATTATACAATAGAGGTATTTTTTTCCTTTATTTTTGCAGTATTGTTTGGAAAATATTATTTGAAGGAATTTTACTGGTGTTAATTGATTTCTGACAACATCTTTTACTAGAAGTTGTTTGTTATTTTTTTTCTCTTTTTTTTTGAAATGAATGCCTAGAAAAGGTAAGGGTTCGAAGCCCACTAAGGGCCAAAATAATTCTGAAAATGATTCTCATATTGGGTCTCCTTCTATAAGCAGGAAGCCCAATCCAATTCAAACCCATCAAGCAGGAACAATCCACCTTGATTATGGTGACAACAACTCAGGTGTGGATCAGCTTGTTGAGAGCAGTACAAGTAAAAGGGAAACAATGGTGGACTATGAAGATCATTTGGAAGGGACTGGTGAAAACCAGGTAAGTGGAGAACAATCCACTTTTGTGTTTCCAATTGCAGATCCTGATACTATGGCACAAATGAAGAATATTCCACCATCAGATCTCCCTGATTTCCATGGTAAAGTTCATGAAGATCCTGACTCTTTTCTATTCAAGTTTGATATTCTGTGTAGAAGTTATGATTATTAAACTAACACTCAGAAGTTAAGATTATTTCCTATTACTCTCAAGGACTGAGATCTATGCTGGTTTATGGGGTTAGGAGGAAACACTATAACCTCTTGGGATTAGATGAAGAGAGTATTTTTGTCTAAATATCAAGAATATTGCAAAACTCGGTACATGCAGGATGACATTTTTACAATCATACAGGATGATGATGAAACTCTTGAAGATTACCTAGAAATATTTCTATGTATTTTACAAATGTCGAAACTTAAGTTTGATCCCAGTACTATTAGAACCTTGTTATTAAGAGGACTTACTGATAATGCTAGAAATAATTTAAATCTGTTAGGACAAGGTGATATTTCTTAGCAAAATTTTGAACAAATTTGTGAATTATGCAGGAAATTTTCAAGAAACCAGTATAGATCCGGTAGAGGAACTCGAAATATAAATAGAAAAAAATGAATCTACTGATGCTATGATTATTGGACTAGAAAATAAAATGGAAAACATGAAAATTAATATAATGAATACTGTTACCAAACAGTTAGACTCTTTAAAATTTCAGCAAAAACTCATGAAGGAACAAGAGTAATTATGTATTTTTTGTCCTAAATGTAGAGAAAAGCATCCTCCTAAAGAGTGTCCTCTTAATTTGAAAGAAACTAATAAGTGTGCTATTTGTGCAGAATACCATGTCACAGAAAAATGTCCCTCTATACCAGTACTTAAAGTTGTATTTACAGGGGGATAGCTTGAAGCTGAATGCTTGTATGCTATGGGAGCAAGAAGGAATTGGCCTCAGGTAGGTACAGGTATGGCTCTTGAAATTTCTCCACACTATATTGGTTATAATTCACATGCATATTCTTATCCTAACACTAATTAGTAGTGGTAGTATGGGAATCAATATCAGCATGGGAAACCTTCTCAACCATGGCAAAAATGTTGGAGAGGGCCAACACATTATCAATATTCCTACCAGCCACCTATGCAGTCATATCCATCTACGCATACACCTTATTCAATGCCTCAACTTCCGAGTCAATGTACTCCACCGTTGCCTTTACATCCACCCTTTCGACCTCCTCAGTTTCCTGCTCAACCTATGCCCAATCCTAACAATAGTATAATAGTGCAAATGATCTATGTAACAAACCCACCTTTACCATTCGAGTACTAGTCTATTCCATTTGGGGTTCATGATATTCAATTAAGATCAGGAAGTACTGTAACATCAGAAAAGCAGAAGAAATCTATAGTGATTGTTGAAGAGAAATAAGAAGAGGAAAATCTTAACTATTCTTTGAAAGTTTTCACTAAGGAGCCCTTACCCTCTGAATCCTTGCCATCTTCTTCTAACCAGCCTCCCTTCTCAAAGAGGCTAGTAATGGAAAGAAGTGAGCCTATTTCTGAGACTATTTTGGCATCTAAGCTTCAAAATATTTTCATTAATATACCTTTGCTTCAAGCCATTAAAGAGGTCCCTATTTGTACCAAGATTATTAATGAATTCTATTTCAAGAAACTCGAGAGGAAGAGAGTAGAACCCCAAAACATTCGATTTTTTGGTAGGGAAACAGAGTTGATGATGAGATGTGTGTTTATGGAAAAATATACTAATCCCGGAAACCCTCTTATCTTAGTTTAGATTGGTAATTTCCTTGTCTCTAATGTTCTTATAGACTTGGGGGCAGCCATTAATGTCATGACTAAGCAAACCATGGATCAACTTCGGTTATCTCATCTTCGCTCTACTCCTACTATGCTTGAATTAGCAGATAGATCTAAAATTAAGCCAGAAAGAGTATTGGATGATGTGATCATCTCATTAGATTCTTGGGAATATCCTATTGATTTCATTGTAATTCAGCCAAAGAACCCAGTAGGAGGACATCCCTTGATCTTGGGTTGACCATGGCTTGCTACGGCCAATGCATATATTGGATGTCGTTTCGGTGATATGTATATTTCGCATGGAGATTCTAGGAAGAAAGTTACCTTATACCCCCCTGCCAGATCCATTCAGGACCTTCGAGATACTTTATGGTTGGATAAAATTAGTGATGAGGAGACTCAACCCATTTCCCTTATCCATAATTATACTGGGTCTTCACAAGAAGATGAGATTCAAGATTTCTTGAATAATATAGACACTATGCCTAATTTTGATCCATTGAGCCAGATTTTCAGCCTAGATTTTCAAGATAATCATGATTCTCATTATTCTATACCACTGCATTTTACCACTCCCTTGAGTACTCCTAAGCTTGATACTACTCTTGTTGAGATTATCCCCGGTAAATCCTTACATATTAATTCATATTTGGACTCATCTCAGCAGGATCAACTTGTGAATTTGTTGCAAAACCATCTTAGTGCCTTTTCTTGGGGCTGTGAATATATAAAGGATATTCCTCTTGAAACTTGTACACATAATATCTATATTCAAGAAGGAACATGACATGTCCAAAAACCCCAAAGGTGAATGAATCCATCTCTAAGAGATATTGTGAAGGAAGAAGTACATAAACTCTTGGATGTCGTTTTTATCTATCCTATTTCCGACGGTCAGTGGGTCTCTCCATTAGTGCTAGTACTTAAGAAATATGGAAGATTGTGTATTTGTATTGATTATCAAGAATTAAACAAAGCCACTATCAAATATTACTTTCCTCTCCCTTTCATTGACCAGGTGCTTGATAACCTTGCAGGAAAGAAATATTTTTCCTTTTTGGATGGCTTCAGTGGCTATAACTAGATACAGATTGCACCAGATGATCAGGATAAAACTAATTTTACATGTCCATGGGGTGAATTTTCTTATAAAGTGCTTCCATTTAGTTTATGTAATACCCCGGCTACATTTCAAAGGGCAGTCTTGGCCATTTTTGCTGATCTAGAATTTGTAGAAATTTATATGGATGACTTTTCTGTGTTTGGTGATTCTTTTCAGGAAGCTCTCAATAATTCGAAGAAAGTACTTCTATGTTGTCAGGAAGCCCAGCTCACCTTGAGTGACAATAAATTTAGATTAATGTGTAAAGCGGGAGTGGTACTTGGCCATTTGATTTCTAGTAAAGGTATCCAGGTTGATCCAGTAAAGATTGAAATCATTCTGCATCTTCCTGCACCCAAAACTCAAAGGGAAGTTAGAGGTTTTTTAGGACATTCTGGTTAATATAGAAGATTCATTGAGAATTTTTCTAAGATATTTACCCCTTTTTTCCAACTTGTAGCTAAGGATAGTGAAATTTCCTGGTCCAAATCTTGCCAACAATCTTTTGAAACATTGAAGGAAAATTTTGTACAGGCACCAGTTTTGAGAGGTCCTAACTGGTCCCTGCCTTTTCACATTTCCTTTGATGCTTCATATTTGGCTATTGGCACCGCTTTAGGACAAGAGGAAAATAAGAAATCCTATGCTATTTATTATATTAGTAAGAATTTTTCTTCTACTGAATTAAATTATACAGTTACAGAGAAAGATTTTTTAGCTATAATTTTTGCAATTAATAATTTCAGGCACTATATTACATGATATGAAGTATTTGTACATACTGATCATTCTGCGATTAAATATTTCATGAAAAAGCCATTGAATAGTGGTAGAGTGACTAGGTGGTTGCTATTGTTGTAGGAATTTAATGTTACTATTGTTGATAAACCAAGAAAATATAATGTTGTAGCAGATTTTCTTTCTAGATTAGATAATCCCGATGAAGCAACTCCTTTTAATGATTATTTTCTAGATGAAAACATTTTTTCTATGTCAGCAAATTCTCCATGTTTTTCTGACATTGCTAATTACTTGGTTACTGGGAAAACACCACCCTACTTCTCCGCTCGTGAAAAGCGGAATATTATTCATAAAACTGATGCATACTCTTGGATTCAAGGAGATCTCTTTTACACTGGTCCAGACCTAATTATCCATATATGTGTAAGAGAGGAGGAAATTTTTGACATATTGAAATCTACTCATGATGAACCTTTTGGAGGCCACTTCACTGATAGGGAAAATTTTAAGGACGGAAAATTATATTGAAGTTTAAAAAAGTGGAAAATCTCATTAGTCCCTAATATGAAAACTATAAAATGTTTATTTCTCTATTTGCAAAACATTCAAATTTATATTGATATTATATGTACTGTCTATATAATTTTGGCGATCTTTAACGTAGAATAATTTTATATTGTAAAATTTGGGTGAATCATTTTTATAAAAAAAAGGAAATTGGTGAATCTTTTTTTGGGAAAACCATGGAAAATAAGCCCACCTGCAAATATTAGCCCCTAAAATTTTCCATGTTCGCTGATAAGCGGACTACATATAAATTATTGCATGCTAGTTACTTTTTGCCTTCCTTGTTTAAGGATGCCAAACAGTATGTGAGGTGATGTGATAGTTGTCAACGAGTGGACCAGCCTAATCAAACTAATGAAATTCCTTTATGCCACCAAGTTATGATTGATCCATTTGAAAAATGGACTATTGATTTTATAGGGCCAATAAATCCAACATCATTAAGTGAAAAGCGTATTTTGGTTTGTACAAATTTTGTTACAAAATGGGTAGAAGCTAAAGCGGTTTCCTTTGCTACAGAAAAAGTTGTTGTTGTTTTTCTTTTTACTAAAATATTTACTAGATTTGGTGTGCCTAGATAAATTTCTTCTAACAATGGTCCACAGTTTATTTCTAATCTGGTACAGGGTGTGATAGAGCAATAAAAGATCTGGCACAAGAAATTCATGCCATATCACGGCAAGAAAATGGCCAGGTGGAATCCACAAACAAAGATATCGAGTCCATTCATACAAAGACAGTAAATATGCATCAGAAAGACTGGGCTGAAATATTACCAGAAGCTTTGTGGGCATACAGAGCCACTTGGATATATAGCAGGGGACATACACCATATGTGCTGGTATATGGAAAATACGTTCTGTTGCCAATTGAATTCCATATCAAAACTTTTAGAACTGCAATTTAGTTAGGACTAGATCTCTCTGAGGCACAACAACAACATCTTCTCCAATTAAATGAGTTAGATTAATTTCATAGGGATGTTGTTCAGCAGAACATACTAATTCAGCAGCAACACAAAATGTGCATGACAAGTCCATTTAGAAAAAGAAATTCCAACCAGGTGATTGGGTGCTCTTTTATGATTCTAGATTTAAACTTTTTAAAGGGAAATTCCATACACGTTGGATGGGACCTTATGAAGTGATCCAAGTATTCAATAATGGAGCAATAGAAGTTAAAACTATTGATGGACAAAATTCAGTATTCTTGGTAAATGGACACAGATTAAAGTAGTATTTTCAGCCACTTGCCAGGAAAGATTTTACACAGCAATTCCAACAGCAATTCAGGACGGTAATGGTGAATGGTAATACCAACCTTTTGAAAACATAAATTCTTCTTCTTAAAATAAAATAAAAATAAATAAAAATGAAAAAAAAATTAAAGAAAAAAATATTTTCCTATAATTATGAAAATCAGTTCGCTGACATGATTGCAGAAGGATCAACCTGAAAACTAGCTAGCTGGCAGGAAGATCAAAATTTTCTAATAAAAAGTGAATGTTACTTGATCTATAGATATGCTAGCAACCACCAAGTAAAAGAAGGTTCAGTAGAACCAAATTTTATATAATTGGGGTAATTAGCATGGATATTTTTATTCAAGTAACGCTTACTACTCACTACAGTTATTTTTCTTGCACTAGTGTAGGCAGACCTTCCAGAATTTTTTTTGCCTTTCTTCATATTCGACTTTCGTAATATTCCCTCATTTTTCTTCTTAAATCTCAGAATTATTAACCTTCCCATATTCTTCTGAATTTACCTTGCCCGTTTCGTAAAAACCCCACTTTACCCTTGAATTTTTTTCCCTATCCCACTTCTGTTTATCCCCTCTTGTGGTACTATTCCTGGAATCCCTGTAACAAAGTTCCTTCCCATTATAAAATTTCCCTTTTCCCACTTCTGTTTTCCCTCATTAATTCATTGTAGGATCTCGCACACAAAGAGAAAAAGGATATGCTCTGAAGCATCAAGAAAGGGCAAAGCAAATTTCTAGTATAAGTTGAGGAAGCCATGGTGGAAGTCCAACCTATATTTTACTTAAATTCCTTGTTCTTTTTTTCAAATATTATGCTTGCACTAGTGCAAGCATGTTGTCCTATATAATAAGTGCAAGCAGAATGGTACTAGCAGAATAACATAGTTTAAGCAGTGCAAGCATACCAGTGCATGCACACGCCCTGTAAAAAACATAGTACAATTTGTTCTTTTCATAGCATACATCATAGGGAAGTGGTCATCATGAAATTTTATAAGAAGTCGTTTCACTTAGTCGATGAGTACTTGTGTTATCATATTAACGAGGAGAAAATTATTTAAAGTATAACATGTTTTTAAGTTAACAATCATGATCATTTTTTTATGAATGATAAAGTTCTTTTTTTGAATTATGAAGGAGTGTGGAAGTGTTTAACCGTTGCTTGGATATAATTTCCCGTTTCCGCCATAATCCTAGATGTCCTTCACTCGTAATGATTACCTCACCTATCCATTAAAACACCACCGCAATTACCAGTCTGGAAAGACCTAAAATATGCCGCGTATCCAAGACTATTTTAATGGAATGAATGGGTGATAAGATGGAAGTGATGGTGGACAGTTGGATCCCTATCTATAAGAACCAGTTTACCCAGTGTTGAATGTAAATTATTGACTATTCATAACCGTTAAGCAGTGATGCCACCTATTCAAAACGAACCTTCATCTCTCAATAGGGTATAACAGACTGCTGAGTATCACAATAGTATTACACTATTGCGAGACTCAGGCTTTCTTCAATTCTTGCAAAAGTTTGACGGGCACAATAGTGAAGTGGCCCTAGAGTTTGCCAGAAGTTTCAAAAATGGCTGAGTAAAAATTGGGCCTCTAAAATTTGAGGTTAAGGAAGAGTTTAGAGCAGCAGTGACAGGCTTGGAAAATATTGGTGAGTAGTGGTTTAAAAATTAGAAACTAGAAAGGAAGCGATGGCAGCATTTCGTCGTCGAAAAGAAGATGAAGGTAGATTGGAAGAAATGAATTCTACAAAGTGCCCTACTGGGACAGTGACGGGACCTCCTTTTCATCCTACAGAAATTTGTAACCTGTGAGGGAAGGTACTCCCTCACTTTTGTGTACCATTTTAGGACGTTGTAGCATTTCGAAGCCGACTAGCACGCCCGGTGGAGGATTAATTTCCCCATTTTTTTCTTAAGAGATTGGAAAAAATGGCTAAGGGTGTGTGGGATGGATCGGCAGAACAGGCCGACAAGAAGTTATATCACCATGGCATGATAAATATTTTGGTCCAAAAATCATTAGAAGTTAAAGAAATGACGTAGGAGGAATTGTTAAAATAGCTACATAAAAAGATAGCTTTTGGAAAGGAGACAGAGGACCCCGACAGCACAAGTAAGAGTCCGAGTAAGAATGTAAAGGGGAGTCCTTCTTGCACCAGTGCAAAAAGGAAATGACCTGAAAAATAAATAGAAGAAACGTTCCCATCTCCAAATAAGAAGAAATCTAGTGCACCTATTGAAGAGACTCCTTCTATGACACCAGTACAAGCACATACCCCTAAAGGAAATAACCTGTCACTCCTTGTGTACGCAGTAAAATTTGTAGAGGTCAAAGATGACACTCTGTTGGCCAATTTAATTAAAAGGGCCTGGAAAGATAATGAATAATATAGTGCAGGAAAATAACCACAGTCCCCATAGGACGTTGAATCCCCTTCTGCACCAGTGCAAGAAGAAGAATAACCAAAAGAAGAAAAGAACCAAAAGAAGAAGAAGAACAAGAAGATGAATTTCTTGATGTAACCATGAGGGATAATAAGGTCCCTAAGGAAGACACGGCCCCTATCGAGACAAAATAAGAAGAATATTTGGTAACCCCTACTGCTCGAATAGTCGAACTAGAACTTCAAGTGCAAAACTTAGAACAGCTCATAGCTAAAGTGTAGGAGGATAAAGAATAGAGGAAAGAAGAATTAACTGCGGAGATCCAAAAAAATAAAGGAGAATTTCGAGTTTGGAAGTACCGAGCTGTGCGATGTTTCAAGTGACTTAAAAAGGTGACAAAGAAACTAATTAACATTAGAAAGAAGAAGTCTGAAACATTGCAGGCTGATATCAGTATGTCAGAGCAGGATTGAGTTGGAATGCTCAAAGTTTTGAAGGTTTTCTGCAAAGGTAAAGAGTTGTGTGAGGACACACAACAACTTAGGGATGGGATTATGTTAGCCCTCTAATTTTCTCTCTTTTTTACCATTTTACCCTTCCTAAATCATAACCATCTACTGATGTTTTACCTCTTTTATGCACCCTCATCTTGCACCAGTCCAAGCATGGTGACATATTTCGTATAAACTTTATTTTTCATATTTTTAATTCAACTTAGCATTAATTAATTATTTATTATATTTCTTCTTACTTTTAATCACTCTTTGTAACTTATCGATATCTCCAATGTTTATTTGGTACTTAGAGTACTTACCATGACCATTGATCCTAGTGCAGGATCGGATCTTGCACTGTTGCGAGCACAGTAAATCCTTGTAGTAGATCCAAACCTCCTTGATCACCGCCTCATTTTGAGCAGCTTCAACCATGAGAGCAAGATCGATCCAAAGGTAGCAGAGACCAAATTTGTGAAGGACGAAGTTGGAGATTGGCTACGACCATTTTTTCTAACTAACTAATTTTGAAGGGAAAAAAGCTAAACTCCACGTTTGGTTATGTAATCAATTGAATGATATATTTTGGCCTTTGGCCAAAGATCTATATAATGTAGAATGTAAACAGGACTAAAAGAGAAGAAGTTTTGATAGCAGAAGAGAACATAGCCACGGCCAGAGAGGTGGTAACAGGTTGCTGTATTTTTTTATCGCCCGAATCTAGGATGGACGATGTATTAATATATGTACTTTCCTCAATGGAAATGTGTTGGTTGGCTAAAGCCCAGCCAACCCAACACGTTTCCATTGAGGAAAGTACATACATTAATACATCGTTCATCCTAGATTCGGGCGATAAAAAAATACAGCAACCTGTTACCACCTCTCTGGCCGTGGATATGTTCTCTTCTGCTATCAAAACTTCCCAGCCAACCCAACACGTTTACCCCATTTCCTATTTTCCTTTAATTTGTGTTTATGTTATCAAGTGTGATTTAATTTTAAGCACATGCATTCCTGTCTGAGTGAAAGAAAATTCGTTGTGTGAAGTAGATAAATTTAATTTTCCTGAAATTTCTTTTCCTATACTTGATTTCAAATTGGTTTTCCTCCGCTTGGCCCAAGCAGGAGAAATAAACCTGCACCAGTGCACATTGGTGTGATATCTCTTTTTCTGCAATTCTGTTTCATTGGTTTTCCCCACCTAGTCCAAGTAGGAGAAATAACCCTGCACTAGTGCACGTTGGTGTGATATCTCCTTTTCTGCAATTTTTTTTGATTGGTTTTACACGCCTAGTCCAAGCAGGAGAAATGAACCTGCACCAGTGCACGTTGGTGTGATGCAGCAAGCCTTCTTTGTCTACTTCCCCCAATATTCTTTCTTTCATTAAATTCTTATGACAGGATAAATGTATATTTATTGTTTCTTTATTCCTGCACTATATTAAGATCAAAAACATTCACTTTTTATGTGTTCAATTTTATTTAACAATATAATAGCACTTGCAATAATTAAACACTCATTTTAAGAATTAAATGCTAAGTGCAGGAAGCTTTGATCCGACGCAAGAACTAGTTTCTTGCCACGGGATCTGAGTGATTTGAACCTGGAAAAGTTAAAGCCCTTGCATGAAGTAAAAATTCTTTAGTAAAGATACCATTTATACCTTCTTCATAAATCTCTGTCCCCGCACTAGTGCAAGCAGACTGCGAAAGTGCAGGATAGGTTAGTGCAAGAAGGAAATCTCTAAAGGAGCAGGTTTAAGGGCCCATCTGATGAGACTGATAAGTGTCTCTACTAAATTAAAACACACACTCAATAGTTAAACAATAATTAGCTAGAGTGATTGCCTTTTATCTTTAATTCCCTCTTGCAAATTCATTCTTCCTTGTTCCTGTCTTAGATTATTTTGATGGTTCAAGTTTCCCTTTTCTCTTTTTAATTTCATGCTGCAATCTTTCCTATAAACAAAGTAGGGATTTATTTTAGGAATATTCATACCTTCTCTGGCATTTCCTGTGCTTCGTCTCTAAGTTTATGAATCGCCCGGGTTGACAAATTAAGTGCTGAGGCATTGCTTAAGTGTAATTCCTACACCCAACACTTAACCTAACAATAACCTTACCTTAACCTTTACCTTACCCTTAACCTTAAGGTAACGCTAAGGTTAACCTTAACCTTAGCCTTGACCTTAATATAACCTTAACCTTACCCTTCACCTTAACCTTAACCTAACCTTAACATTAACCTTAACCTAACCTTAACCTTAACCTTCACACTAAACTAACCTCAACCTTGACCCTAACCTTAACAATAACCTTAACGTAACCTTAAACTTAACCTTAACCTTAACCCTAACATAACCTTAACCTTTACCTTAACCTTAAGGTAACACTAAGGTTAACCTTAATGTTAAACTTAACCTTAACCTTAACGTTAGCCTTAACACAACCATAACCTTATCCGTGACCTTAACCATAACCTTAGCATTAACCTTAACCTAACCTAAACCTTAAAATTAACCTTAAGTTTAACCAAAACCTAACCCTAACATGAGTGCTACCCTTAACCTTGACCTTAAACTTAACCATACACTAACCTTAACCTTACCTTAACCTAACCTTAACCCTGACCTAACCTAACCTTTACCTTAACCTTAACCTTAAGATAACACTAAGGTTAATCTTAATGTTAACCTTAACCTTAACCTTAACATTAACCTTAACCTTAACCTTAACTAAACCCTTAATCTTAATCTTAAACTTAAGCTTAACCTTAACCTTAAAATTGACCTTGACCTTGACATTAAGGTTAACTTTAAGTTTAACCTTAACATTAACCTTAATCTTAACCTTAACCTTAACCTTAACATTAACCTTTACCTAACCTTAAAATTAACCTTAACCTTAAACCTAACCTAAAATTAACCTTGACCTTAACCTTAAGGAAAAACTAAGGTTAACTTTAACCTTAACCTTAACATTAACCTTAACCTTAATCATAATCTAACCTTAACCTTGACCTTAACCTTGACCCTAACCTTATCTGTAGCCTTAACCTTAACCTTAACCTTACCCTTAACTTTTAACTTAACATTAACCTTAACATTTACCTTAACCTTACACTTACCCTTAACCTTAACCTTAAACTTAATGTTGGGCTAGAATTGTGAATTACGGATAAATCATACTTCCCTAGATAGGTGCTAGTCTAGAAAAATAGGTGAAATACTATACGACTATTTATCCTAAATCAGAATAGATACACAGAGAGGATTGGAGGCTTACTTGTTGAGTCGCTTCCAAATGGCTCCTTTTGTCGCATCCGTTGCAGCTTCAAATTCAAGCAGTTTGTGAACTGAATGCTTCCCACAAGAAAGAACACTAAAACAATAGAATATGCAATAATATAGATATCTATTTGGGCTAGTTAGCTAAATCAGTAAAGCATAAACCATATACATCAACTAAGATCTTGCAATATTGAAAATCAAAGCCAATACAAATGCATATAGGGAAAAATAAGAAGTACTCTTCATTGATGATAGAAGGAGAGGTTACAACCTAGTGACTGATTTGAAGTGACCTTCTAGCAATGTTCCCAAAACTCATCATAGTATAAATCTCTCTAGAAACATCTTCAAAAATCTAGCTCTCAATTTAAAGTTCTCCAGCATTTCTCTACTCAAATTCTTCATTTTTTAATCACTTAGATCTGTGCTCAATTTATAGATGAAATGTAGGTTGTTTTGCAATCAATAAATTTCCAAAAATAGGCAAGAAATGTTTCCAATCATGTAGATGTCAAATGGACACTTGTATCTGAAGCTTGACACATGTTAACTCTTCTATAATTTACTGGCCAAGTGGAGATTCTGGAACAATGATAATTTCGCTTCCAATGTGACCAACGCACCTGTGAATGTCGAGAAGTGATTTGTAGAGCATCCTTGCATGGGGCTACCTGCATATGCAACATACTTAGGCCCCTTAGATCCTGCGTTGGTGAGCTCTCATATTCTATATAATAAGCTTCAAACCATGGAAACCTTTGCTTGATGAAAGTCTTGCTTGATTTTTCTTGTTTCTTGTCTTAGGGCATGTAACAACTGAAATGACAGAGAATGATAGATCCTTCATCATTGGTCCTGGAGATGATGCCCAGTTAACCAGGTCATTGGGAATGGTGCCCAAATTTACCTATAACACTTAAGCTTAACCTTAACATTAACCTTGACCTAAACTTAACCTAACCTTAACCTAACCTTAAGCTTAACCCTAAACTAACCTTAACATTGACCTTAACCTTATCCATAACCTTAACCTTAACCTTAAATTTGACCTTGAGAAAACGTTAACATTAACCTTAACCTTAACCTTACTCTAACCTAACCTTACCCTTAACCTTAACCTTTACCCTAACCTTAATCTAACCTTAACCTTATCTTAACATTGACCATAACCTAACCTTAACCTAACGTTCAACTTAATATTAACCTTAGCCTTAACTACACCCTTAACCTTAACCTAACCCTAACCTTAACCTTAAACTTAACCTAACCTTAACCTCAGTGTTAACCTTAACCTTAACCTTAACCCTAACCTTAACCTTAACCTAACCTTAACCTTAACCTAACCTAACCCTAACCTTAGAATTAACCTTAAGGTAACACTAATGTTAACCTTAACCTTACCCTAACCTTAACCTTAACCTTACCCTAACATTAACCTTATCCCTAACCTAACCTTAACCCTTAACTAAACCTTTAACCTTAACCCTAACCTTAACCTCAACCTTAACCTGACCTTAACCTTACCTTAACCTTAACCTAAACTTAACGTTAACCTTAACCCTAAACTATTCTTAACCTTGACCTTATTCTTAACTAAACCCTTAACCTTAACCCTAACCTTAACCTTAACCTTAAAATTAACCTTAACCTTAACCATAAACTTAATCTTAACATTAACCTTAACCTTAACCTTGTCCTTAACTTTAACCTCATGTTAACCTTACCTTAACCCTATCGTTAACCTTAAGCTAAAATTAACCTTTACCTTAATCTTAATTAAACCCCTAACCTTAACCCTAACCTTAACCTTAACCTTAACCATAACCTTGACCTTGACCTTAACCTTAACCTTGAACTTAACCTTTACTTGAACTTAACCTTATCCTTAATATTAACCCTTACCTTAACCTTAACCCTAACCTTAACCTAACCTAACCTTAACCTTAACATTAAACTAAACACTTAACCTTGACCTTAACCTTAACCTAAACGCTTAACCTTAACCTTAACCTTAAGGAACCTAACCTAACCGTAACCTAACCTAACCTTGACCTCGACCTTAACCTTTCCTTTAACCGTAACCTTAACCTTAACCTGACCTTAACCCTAACCTAACCTTAACCCTACCATAACCTAACCTTAACCCTAACCTAACCTATCTTTAACCTAATGTAGCCTTAACCTTAACCTAACGTAAACCTTAACATTAACCTTACCTTTTCCTTAACCTTAACATTAACCTTAACCCTAACCCTAACCTACCTAACCTAACCTTACCCATAACCGTAACCTTACCCTAACCTTAACCTTAACCTTAAACTTAATTGTTACATAGAAAATTTTCATCGTCCCTACAATCCCCATCTCGTCCATTGGAGGGTCGATTCTGTGACCAATAAGCAGTGTCATGCCTTGCAAATACCATCATTGCATCCCCTTCCATGAGGACAACATTTATTCTGTTGATCATTTCCTGAGCAGACCCCTAAAAACACATGTTTTTGCCTTGGCGCTAGTAGCCCATTATGTCCTTGCACCAATGGGGAAAATTAGCACTAAGCCCGCACCAATTGGCGCTTTGTCCCAGTTGATCACCCACGCCAATCTTCTTATGGAAAGTTTTTTAAAAAAAGAGGCAAACTTTTAATTACAACAACATCGTGGATGAGTCATCAGGAGTGGTTTCGACTGAATAACCACAACCTTCCTCCTTTGGTCTCTTGTTTCCACCTTGTGGGGAACCTCCCAAGGGATAAGGCCTCCCTTCCACTATTCTAGGGATCCCAACCTCCTCCTCTCCTCTATAAATATAGCCTTCATCCATTGATGAAGGGGCTGAATAGCTGAAGGGGCTGAATGGTTGAACCTCCAAGAGCCTTCATAGCCTAAAGAATGCTGCAATAGTCCTCATAGAGCCAAATCAGTAGCAAGGAGAATGACAGTCGAAGAGAGAGGCTTGTCCCCATTCCCGACAAGCTTTATCGAGAGGTATTTTGCTAACGACCCGCCGAAGGAAGGTTCAGCGTTAGAGCCAAGTTGTATTTTCCTTTGTATGAATTAATGATAAGTGACTATTGGTTATGGTTCCACTCGTATTTTTCATTATGATCATGAGTTGTGTCTTCTCTGACTGATACATAATTGCATATATCGGGTTTTACGCTTATGTTTGTCATGTTTCTTGTGTGTGCAGGTGTTGGATCGCGGCGAGCGAGAGGATTGTGATCTACCGAAGCAAGGAAACGGGAGCGTCATCTTCTCTAAAAACAACAACGTTGGACTTGAGGTAGGCCTTTTTCACAATTTGGTCTATTGCAATTAGGAATTTGTACCTTAGCATGACACGATTGTTGCTAGACCCGGTTTGGGCTAGTAGGGATCGTCTTTGTCTGCAGAGGGGATTTACCTCTATAAAAAATTGGCGGCTCTGCTGGGGATAATTGATTTGGAGTATTATCTTGTCTTTTCAGTTGATTTTGGTCTTTGTCCGCTTGATCAACTCTTTTGGCTCCCCTTTTTCTAGTTTCAAACCTCTGTTCAGCCCCTAAAGGATCATATCTAACCTCTGCTTTTCTGATTTTTCGTCTTTTCATGGTTGGCTTGATTGGTGCAGTTTCTAGCCTGATAGTCGCTCCAATTGACGCAGGTTGCTAGTTCATTACTTGCACCATCCCCTATATGGCGTGGATTATAGCCAGACAGTCGCGACATGTCCTGTAGGTGCTAGGGTTTACCCTTGTTCAGAAGTTTCTTTTGGTCAATACTTTGCTTCTGGGTTTGTTTTAGATACTGCTTGAAGTGGTGAGTCTGGTCTTAGTTGGGAGAAATTCTTTGTTTTCTCATTTTTAGGCGTTGGTGCTTGTTGTCAGTTAGCAACCCGCACCAATTTTCCATTGGCGCTAGTTTTCAGTGAGCAAGTCGCGCCAGCTGGCGCTAGTTGTCAATGACAAAGTTGTGCCAATTTCAGGGTGTGTGAAAATTGAGATTTTTTCCCTAAATCCTTCACTAGTGTGTCTTTCCCTTCCGGTCTTTTCATTGTATGAGCATAGATTACATTTCTCATTGTTTGAAATTTCTTATTTCCATGATTGTTTGATGCAAAAGGGAATGAATGCCTTGTTTTGATCTCATGCTTTGGAAGTCCTCTTGTGTTTGACTTCATATGTCTTGTCACCTTTTGAGGAATTTTGTTACAAAGTTTTTTGAAACAACGATTGCATTCTTAGTGTTTTTTTGCATCCCTTTTTCCTTCATCCTTAATTAAGAATATTTGTGTTCATTAGTTTTCATCTCAAAGTTTTCTTTTTGTTAAAATGCATTAGATCACATTGCATTGAAAAGTATTTTTGAGATTTATCATTGAACTTAGATCACATTGTTTAATGATTGAAAGCTAAAAATCACTTTGATTGCATTCTCTTTTATTAAAAGCATGCATTAAGTAGATTCGCATTTAATCGAAAAATGCATTGAGTGCATTCTTATAATTTGAAAAGGAAAAGAAAATTGTGCATAGATTACAATTGCATAGTTTTCAAAAAAGAAGAAGAGGATTTTGAATAGATTACATTGCGTTATTCGCATCGTTGAATGTTTGAAATTACTTTTGGATAGTGAAAGTCATCTAGTTTGGAAAAAATTCGTTTTTAGTATTGTTGTTTGTTGCATCATTGTTTGAATTTCTTCCCTTAACTAGATAGCATTCATCAAATTAAAAAGATTTCTTTTCTCATATAGCTACATATAGGAGATTTTGAGACATAACATTCGGTAGCGCCTGAAAATTGAAACATAATTGAAGATTAACATTAAAATCTATTCAATTTACACTAAGGCAGCATTGAAACATTAACAAAATATTTAGAGCTCTAGGCTAGAGACGTGTTACGGCGTCATTAAACCTAGTTTCTATCATTCGCCTCTTGGCTTTAGACAGCACTAGTATGGACTTGTGCTCCCCGTACCATCGCGTATATAAAGGGAGACCCCACTAGGTTTATATCGTTTATCCATAGGAAGCCAAGTCTGCCGCCCTATACTCGTGATACACCAGACACAGCATTTGAGGAGATTTCCTGCACGTACATCAAGTCCTTGGTTGATATATCTTTAATTTTGAAACCAAGGTGTATATTGCAGTTCACGGTTATTTGGTACACCCTTTGCCTAGAATTCCAGAGTAGTCATTTTGATCTTTTTTGACTCTTTAAATTTGAAAATATCATCAAGCGCTTGTCCTTTCACGCTTGCTTCAAAACTAAAAGAGATAGAGTCACCTTTCATCCATTTCTTGACTCTTAAAACATGAAACGGTGAAGTTTCTAAGTTTCAATATGGTAAAATAAATCACTTGCGATCACATGCCCTGTTATAATTTGCTTGTTGGCCGTTTGATTGTGTGCCTTGGTTTTTAGCCCATGTGCAGTTTTGAGTTGTTGATGGCAACTTTTCCAGAGTTCACCAACCAAGGAATCCCCTCCGATGGGAATCCTGGTCATTTTCCTCCTTTTGGGAATGTTGGTGCTCCTTATATGGAAAATTTGTCCCTTCCTGGGTTAACTGTTGGGTTGCCTGTTTGGTTATTTTCCACCTCTGTGGTCTCGAATGTCTCAGCTACTGTTCAATCAGTTCCTCCACCTGAAAAAAATCATGTTGATTCCAAGGTGGACCTCTCCCCTTCTTCACCTGTTTCTACGTCCTCCTCTTCTACTTTGTCTAGATTAGAGTAACTAGGTGGCTAAGAAGAAGAAGAAGAATGTAGATAAAGGAGAGGCTAGCTCTGCGGCTATTGCACCTAAAAAGCCTTCCATTGATAAACCTTCCAACCCTCCACGGAAATTCAAGTTCCCTTGCATGTTGTGCATGGGAGACCATCTTCTTCGAGACTGCCCTAACATTCCCAAGGTGCTCGAAGTATGGTCCAACGGTCACTCTTCATTGCCTTTGGCTTCTGGGAGTCAGGTTGGGGGCACGTCTTCAGCTAGTGTTGGTAAAGATTTTAAGAAGCAGGGTAAGCTCACTAATCCCTGTAAGTTGTGTGAAGAGCACCATGCCATTCAACTTTTTCCATATATGGATGAAGCCAAGCGATTTTTGGACAAATCGGCTGTCTCTACACCATGCCTTCCGGCTGGTTACAAACAGCTTTCTTTGGGTCCTCCACTAGCTGATCCTACAATTGGTCAAGAGTCATCCTTGGTCGATCCCGCTCCCCTGAAAATTCAAATTCAAGAATCCGTTCCCAACCAATCATTGGTCATGGGATCAGTTGAGCTGGCCCTATCTGTGGTGCACTAGGTCTTTTCTATTGAGAGTGGACCCCACACCCCTCAGGTTCTACCTGTTTCTTCAGATTCCTTAGACTTGGGGAAAGATTCTCTTGTCCCTATACCTCAAGAAGCTGCTCCTCCGCCTCTTGTGATGGAGGTCTTGGAGGATTCCCCTCCCACATTCAAGATGGAGGTCGTGGAGGATGCTCCTTCTTCTTCCGTAACACCAGGGGAAGACCATCTCGGTTTGATGGTAGCCCGTCGGAGTAGTTTAGTCGCTTCCTTTGATTGGAATCGATTTGCAAGATACCGCCTTCCATCTTATGTGCCTTTCAAGATCACAGTATAGGCCTTTGGTCTGGTTGTACCCAGCACCATTATAGATGAAGGCACATCTGTTAGTGTTCTATCTTCAACTACTTGGAAAGCTTTCGGTTCACCTCTGCTTGCGCCTGTTACACAGAACCTGTCGACGTTCAACATAAGAACTAGTCAACTATTAGGGATCCTTCCAAGGTTACCTATTACTTTGAGAGGTAAAACCATCCATATGGACCTGATGGTTGTTCCAGGCCCTTTGGATTTCAATTTGCTCTAGGGGTGCGATTACACCTATGCCATGGGAATGCTTGTCTCCTCCCTTTTTCGTGTGGTTTTTTTTCCGCATGAAGGACAGATCGTGACCAATGATCAACTTTCGTTCTTTGGTCCTGATATGGCAGCTGGCCCACCATCATCCCTTCCTGGTTTTTATCCACTTGTTGTATATGCCCCATCACAGGTCAACTATGTGGCTACCTACCCCGTGCCTGTGCTCAGTGATAGTGCCGTCATGCATCAGGTGCTGGGGGCATTGGGTCTTGACTTCCAAGCACGGGGTAGGTAGCCACATAGTTGACCTGTGATGGGGCAGATACAACAAGTGGATAAAAACCAGCCAGGATGTTTTCCCTCCATCGGGAGTGGAACTCTTGGAAGCGATGACTTCTTGTTCATTATGATGAGGTCTTTCGTAGCACATTGCTTTTTCTTGTGTCAAGCTCCTTAAAAAATGAAACAAGCTCATCAGAGCATAGTTCTTGTCTTGTGTCAAACTCCTTAAAAAATGAAACAAGGTTATTGGAGCATAGTTCCTTGTCTTCTGTCAAGCTCCTTAAAACATGAAACAAGGGTGTCTAAGTATAGTTCTTTTAATGTTTCAACCTCATTAAAACAATGAAACACGTTCTTGTTCAATTAAAGTCTTTGATAAGTTCTCGTAACATCCCAGTCGAGTCTCTCTCTTGGTCTCGTAATTTGAACCTTCACTCCATCTGCCTTTCATATGGACTAAAGCTTGGGGGGAATGTACCTCAAATTAAGTCACCATGCTGGGGGCATGCCTACTTTTTCAAGCATAGTTTGTTTCCATTTCAAGCTTGTGTAAAAATAAAACCAACTTCAAGCAGAGTTTCTTGATTTCAATCTTGTGTAAAAATGAAACCATTCCCATTTTACCTCTTGTGATTTCCATTTTTATCAGCCTGTTTTTGCTAGATGAGCCTTGGTTTTCTCATTCCATCGTCACTATCTACTTGGCCGATCATATGCCTTCACTTGGTTGTTTTACCCATTCCTGAGGAACCACTGCGATGAGTGGTCTTGTTAGCCAGCCTCTTGACTTTTACTTGTTTTGAGCAGTTCCACCATTACCAAAACCAGTTGCTACCCTTTATACCACTCGTTCCTCCAGGAGGAGTCAACTTTCAGCTCTTTTCTGACTACCTAAACATGAAAATATTGTCGAGTCGCTTGTCATTTTGATCTCATTAAAGTGGCCATGAAACAACATCTACCCAGTATACGTTTACCCCTTTTTCGGGCTGGGATAGATTATTTACGAAAAAGGAATACCCTAGCCTATCGCGACTAGGAGGTTTTCTCAGACATAGTTTTCTACCTTTTCAGATCTGAGGAAATATCTACGAAAAGGGACCATTGGATTTTAATTTTCGACTATCTTTTCAAACTCTCTAAACATGAAAAGATGTCGAGTTCTTCCTTTGTCAAACTCGTTAAACCTAAATGAGATCGGAAATTGTCAATCATGACGTTATTCAAGTTTCTCCTTCCTAGGGCTCGTTAAATGGACCAGGATGGGTTCCTCCGAAGGATGGACTTATATGACAAGAATATTATATCCTATTCAAGCTTGTGTAAAAATAAAGAGGTACTCTCCAAAAATTGCGGGGGAAAATGGAAGCAGCATCATTATCGTGTCGGCAGTATATCGCTTTTCAACATGGCACTTGTCAGCATTCGTGTCGGGTTGGGGACATCTCATCTCGTTTTCCACTTGCCTCTGTGGGTTTGGGTGATCCCTTTTGAACTCTCATCCACTCTTTGCCTCGTCATCATTACCTCTGATATTTTGATGTCAAATATTGCCAAATCCACTGTCGTGCTGCCGATATGTTCAAGAGAAGTTGACCCCTGCACGTATCAACCTTCCTCTGATTCTCATATGATCTTGATTCACAAAGACATTATGTTCCTCTATCTCGTGTTGATGATGTGGGAAACATTATGGCCCACCTTCGATCAAGGTCACTTCCTTTCGACTTCAGCTCTTTATCCAGGAAGCTGATCTAGAGACTCCCTTCTGGTACCTTGGAGCCTGCATGCCTCAATGGCATGTTCTTCGCGTTCGACATGATGTTTTTCATCATTGGCCTCCGATCGAGTGATTCTACCGGTGTTCGACGCCATATCACTGATTCACATGTCATATATTGTACCTATAGTACCTTGAGGACCATTGTCATTATTGGTAGTACCTCTCGCGTTTGTTAACAGCTTTCATCATTGGCTAGTAATCAGGCGATGTTCTTGCATGTTCGACTTCAGCTCACTTATTCACATGCTTGAAATTCTACTTTTTTGGGTTGAGATGGAGCGCAAGACGTTGGATTTCATTTGTTACAATCCAGGCTGTGATTTTGTGGATTATTATGATTGGTTACATGACTCACTGATTGGATGGATGCGACCATACCTGAGTCTCTTTTATCGGTCCTTACTGGATGGCTACGTCCATGCCTTGGATCTGGATTTTTGTATAATCTGTTATGGATGGCTACGCCCATACCAGATATATCATGTATTTTAGATATCAGTTGTAATTCTCTGTGCAGGTTTTTCGATGGCAATGTTTTCAGTTGGACACATTCTCGTAAATCATTTCACCCCTCTCTCTCTTTCGGGCCTCATTCTTTAGGGGGCATCTATTACACAAAAAAATTTCACCGTCCCTGCAATCCCCATCTCGCCCATTGGAGGGTCATTTCTGTTACCAATAATCAGTGTCATGCCTTTCAAATACCATCATTGCATCCCTTTCCATGAGGACAACATTTCTTCTGTTGATCATTTCCTAAGCAGACCCCTAAAAACACCTGTTTTTCCCTTGGCGCTGGTAGCCCATTATGTCCTCGCGCTAATGGGGAAAATTAACACTGAGCCTGCACCAATTAGCACTTGTTATAGCATCATTTTTCACCTTCATATGATTCATGATTGCTTTTATGGCTTTGGGCACCCATTCCTACAGACTTGAAAAAAATTCACTAAAAAACAGTGTTAAAATCCCCATACGCAGATATGCCCAGACTTTTCCGCGTGTATACGCAAGTCCACATGTACTTTTCTGCTTATGCCATTAAAATCATTAAAAAATATATAAAAAATCCATATTTTCGGGCTGGGTTGATGGTTACTCTGGTAGTTAAACCACCCCAGCACGTGGCCAACTGTTTCCAACTAATTGAAACTACTTTGAGGGAGTATAAAAGCCCCTCATGTGCATGGCCTAAGGGAGAGAGAAATTTTTATAGAAACTATACTCTGTTGGAATCCCAGTTCAAGTCTGATTCCCCGTGCCTCCTGCACTTTTCCAGATTTATATTAGGAAACCCTTGTTTCCTGGAGATGTTCATCCATTTATATGCCATCTCGAGTGCACAAGTCTAGAAAGGATCTTAGTGAGGCAAGGGCGGGACGAATCTGTACGACGGTCTGCTCGAAGATCGTGGAAGGATTCAGGTGATCTCTCCATTCTTATTACTGTACATGCTGTTCATGATAATGAAGAACCATCTTGTTCCTGAACTCGTGTTTTAATGTTTATTTATATGCGTGAAAAGATTATCATTTAAGCATTTATTATGGTTTATATAATATTTCACATGGATTGCACTAACGTTTAGGAGAAGTATATGTTGTAAAACTAGGTTTCCGTGCACATTCTTTCTTGTTTTCCAGGTTGAAGGCGAAAGGAGAGTTGCTAGGGGTTTGGACCCCACGGGATCTACATCGAACGTAGGACTACGGGTGAGTTCTGCTACCGTTGTTAACTAGTTTTTTGCATTCAAGTATGGTTGTGTGTGAGTCCTTCTGAATAGCATGCCCTGCTCTGTGGAGGTTTAGACCCAACAAACCTCTAGGGTGATTTTCCTCAAAACAGCGCTCTGTCCTAGTTGAGCACCCATGTCAATCTTCTTATGGAATTTTTTTTTTAAAAAGAGGCGAAGTTTTGATTACAACAACTTCATGGATGAGTCATCAGGAGTGGTTTCGATTGAATAACCACAACCTTCCTCCTTTGGCCTATTGTTTCCACCTTATGGGGAACCTCCCAAGGGATAAGGCCTCCATTCCACTATTGTAGGGATCCCAACCTCATCCTCTCCTCTATAAATATAGCCTTCATCCATTGATGAAGGGGCTGAATAGCTAAAAGGGCTAAATGGTTGAATCTCTAAGAGCCTTCATAGCCTAAAGAATGCTGCAATAGTCCTCATAGAGCCAAATTAGTAGCAAGGAGATTGACGATTGAAGAAAGAGGCTTGTCCTCGTTCCTGACAAGCTTTACCGAGACGTATTCCGCTGACGACCCGCAGAAGGAAGGTTCAGCATCAAAGCCAGGTTGTATTTTCCTTTGTATGAATTAATGATAAGCGAATATTAGTTATGGCTCCACTCATATTTTTCATTATGATCATGAGTTTTGTCTTCTCTAAATGATACATAATTTCATATATCGGGTTTTACGCTTGTGTTTGTTGTGTTTCTTGTTTGTGCAGGTGTTCGATCGCGGCGAGCGAGAGGATTGTGATCTACTGGAGCAAAAAAATGGGAGCATCATCTTCTCTACAAACAACAGCGTTGGAATTGAGGTAGGCCTTCTTCGCAATTTGGTCTATTGGAATTAGGAACTTGCACCTTAGCGTGACACGATTGTTGCTAGACCCGGTCTGGGCTAGTAGGGATCGCCTCTGTCCATAGAGGGGATTTACCTCTACAACATTAAACTTAACCCTAACTTAACCTTAACCCTAACCTTAACCCTAACCTTAACCTTAACCATAACCTAATCTAAACCTTATCCTTAACCTTAACCTTAACCCTGACCTAACCATAACCTTAACCTTAACATTAACCCTGACCTAACCTTAATATTAACCTTAACCTTAACCTTAAACTTAACCTTAACCTAACCTTATCCTTAACCTAACCTTAACCTTAACCTAACCTTAACCTTAGGGTTAAGGTTATGGTGAGGTTAAGGTTAATGTTAATTTTAAGGTTAAGTTAAGGTTAAGGTTAATGTTAAGGTAAGGTTAAGGTTAAGGTTAAGGTTAGGTTAGGTCAGGGTTAAGGTTAAGGTTAATGTTAAGGTCAAGGTTAAGGTTAAAGTTAAGGGTAAGGTTAAGGTTAATGTTAAGGGTTTCGTTAAGGTTAAGGTTATTTAATGTTAAGGTTAAGGTTAGGGTTAAGGATAATGTTAAGGTTAAGGTTAGGGTTAAGGTTAATGTTAAGATTAAGGTTAAGGTTAAGGTTTAGGTTATTTAAGGTTTAGGATAATGTTAAGGTAAAGGTTGTTAAGGTTAGTTAAGGTTTAGGTTAATGTTAAGGTTAAGGTTAACCTTAGTGTTCAGGTTAAGGTTAAATTAAGGTTAAGGTTAGGTTAACGTTAAGGTTAAGATTAAGGTTAAGGTTATGCTAGTTAAGGTTAAGGTTAGGTTAGGTTAGGTTAGGTTAAGGTTATGGTTAGGGTATGGTTAAGGTTAAGGTTAAGGTTAAGGTTAATTTTAGGTTAGGGTCAAGGTTAAGGTTAAGGTTTAGGTTAAGTTCAAGGTTAAGGTCAAGGTCAAGGTCAAGGTAAAGGTTAAGGTTAAAGTTAAGATTAAGTTTAAGGTCAAGCCAAGGGTTTAGTTAAGGTTAAGGTTAAGGTTAGGGTTTAGTTAAGGTTAAGGTTAAGGTTAAGGTTAAGGTTAAGGGTTAGGTTAAGGTTAAGGTTAAGGTTAAGGTTAGGTTAGGGTTCATTTTAAGGGGGTAAGGTTTTGGTTAAGGTTAAGGTTAAGGTTAAGTTTATGGGGGTAAGATTTAGGTTAAGGTTAAGGTCAAGGTTAAGTTTAGGTTAAGGTAAGGTTAACGTTAGGTTAATTTTAAGGGGGTAACGTTAAGGTTAAGGTAAAGGTTAAGGTTTAACTTAAGGTTTGGGTTAATCGTAAGATTAGGTTAAGGTACGGTTAACAGTTATGGTTAAGGTTAAGGTTAGGTTATGGTTAAGGATAAGTGTAAGGTTAAGGTTAAGGTTAGGGTAAGGTTAAGGTTAACCTTAGTGTTACCTTAAGGTTAAGGTCAAGGTTAAGGTTAGGTTAGGGTTAAGGTTAAAGTTAAGGTCACATTAAGGTTAAGGTTTAGGTTTAACTTAAGAATAGGTTAGGGTAAGGTTAAGGTTAAGGTTAGTTTAGGGTTAATGTTTAGGTTAATTTTAAGGTTAATGTTAAGGTTTAGGTTAGGTTAAGTTTAAGGTTAAGGTTATGGTCAAGGTTAAGGTTAAGGTTAGGGTTAAGGTTAAAGGTTTACTTAAGATTAAGGTCAAGGTAATGGTTAGGTTAAGGTTAAGGATAAGGTTTAGGTAAGGCTAAGGTCAGGTTAATGTTAAGGTCAAAGTTAAGGTTAAGTTTAAGTGTTAAGGTCAAGGTTGAGGTTAGGTTAAGGTTAAGGTTATGTTTAAGGTCAACATTAGTGTTACCTTAAGGTTAAGTTTAAGGGTAAGGTTAAGTTTAGGGGTAACGTTAAGGTTAAGGTCAATGGTTTATTTAAGGTTGGGATAAATTTAAGGTTAAGGTTAAGGTCAGGGTTAAGTTTAATGTTAAGTTTAAGTTAGGGTTACCCTTAAAATTAACCTTACCCTTACCCTTAACCTTCACCTGAACCTTACCATTACCCTTAACCTTCACCTTAACCTTAAACTTAAATGTAGCCTAAACTAACCTTAACCTTAACCTTAACTAAACCCTTAACCTTAACCTTAACCATACCATAACCCTAACCTTAACCTTAACGTAACCTTAACCTTAACCTAACCTTAACCATAACCATAACCTTAACCTTAAGGTAACTCTAAGTTTAACCCTAACGTTAACCTAACCTTCACCTTAACCCTAACCTAAAGTTAACCTCAACCTAACCATAACCTTATCCTTGACCTTAACCTAACCTTAACCTTAACCTTATCCTAACCTTAAATTTAACCTTAGCCCTAACCTAACCTAACCTTAACCTTAACTTTAACCTTAAGGTAACACTAACGTTAACACTAACATTAACCTTAGTGTTATCTTAAGGTCAAGGTTAGGTTAAGGTTAATGTTAAGATTAATGTTAACACTGAGGTTAAGGTTAGGCCAAGTTAAAATTAAGTTAGGTTAGGTTAAGTTAAGGTTAATTAGGTTAGGTTAGGTTAAGGTTAAGTTAGGTTAGGTTAAGGTTACGTTTAAGGTTAGTTTATGGTTAAGGTTAAGGTTTATGCTAATGTTAAGGTTAAGGATAAGGTTAAAGATAAGGTTAGGTTACGTTAATGCTAATGTTCAGGTTAAGGTTAAGGTTAACATTAGTTTAAGGTTAAGGTTAAGGTCAAGGTTACGGTCAAGGTTATGGCTAAGCTTAGGGTTAAGTTTAAGTTTAGGTTAAGGTTGAGGTTATGATCAAGGTCAAGGTTAAGGTTAAGGTTAAGGTTAAGGTCAAGGTCAAAATTAAGGTTTATGTTAGGATAATTTTAAGGTTAGGGTTAAGGTTAGGTTAGGTCAGGGTTAAGTTTAGGTTAAGGTCAAGGTTATGGTAAAGTTAAGTTTTAAGATAATTTTCAGGTTAAGGTTAAGGTTAGGGTAAGGTTAAGGTTAAGGTTAAGGTAAAGTTAAGGTAAGTTAAAGGTTAAGGTTAGGTTAACATTAGTGTTAAGGTTAGGTTAAGGTAAGGTTAAGGTTAAGGTTAGCTTAAGGTTAGCTTAAGGTTAACGGTTTAGTTAAGGTTAAGGTTAAGGGTAAGGTTAGGTTAAGATTAAGGTCAAGGTTAAGTTTAAGGTTAAGGTTAAGGTTAAGGTTGATCTTAAGGTTAATGTTAACCTTAGGTTAAGGTTAAGGGTTTATTTAAGGTTAAGGTTACGTTAAAGGTTAAGGTTAGGTTAGGGCTAAGGTTAAGGTTATGGTTAAGGTTTTAGTTAAGGTTAAGGTTAAAGTCAAGATTAAGGTTAGGTTAGGGTTAAGGTTAAGGTTAAAATTAAGGTTAAGGGTTTATTTAAGGTTAAGGTTTAGGTTAAGGCTAACGTTAAGGTTAGGTTAGGGTTAAGGTTAAGGTTACCATTAAGGTTAAGGTTAAGGTTAAGGTTAATGTGAAGGTCAATGTCAAAGCTAAGGTTAAGGGTAAGGTTAAGGTTAATGTTAAGGTTAAGGTTAAGGTTAAGGCTAGGTAAGGTTAGGTTAATGTTAAGGTTAAGGTTAGGTTAAGGTTAAGGTTAAGGTTAGAGTTACCTAACCTTAACATTAACCTTATTCTATATCTTAACATTAAAATTAACCTAAACATAACCTTAACCTTAACCTTAACTTCAACCTAACCTAACCTTAGCTAAATCTTAGCCATACCTTAACCATAACCTTACTAAACCCATTAACTTTAACCTTAACCTTAACCTTAACCTTAACCTTACACTAAACTTAACTTTAACCTTAACCTAACCTAACTGTAACCTTAACCTTCACCTTAACATTAATATTCACCTTAACACTAACCCAACCTTAACATTATCCTTACCTTAACCTTAACCTAAACTTAACCTTGACCTAATCTAACCTTAATCATACCTTAACCTTAACCTTAACCCTAACCTAACCTTAACCTTGACCTTAATCTTAAAATTAACCTTAACCTTAACCCTAACCCTAACCTTAACCTTAATCTTAATATTAACCCTAACCTAACCTTAACCTTGACCTTAACCTTAATGTAGCACTAATCTTAACCTTAGCATTAATGTTGCCCTTAACCTTAACCTTAACCTAACCTTAACCTTAACCTTAACATTAAACTTAACCCTAACCTAACCTAAACTTAACCTAACCTTAACCTTAACCTTAACCTTAACCTTAACCCTAACCTAACCTTAACCTTTACGTTAACCTAACTTAAAGCCTAAACTAACCTTAACCTTACCTTAACTTGACCTTAACCTTGACTTTAACCTTAAAATTACGTTAACCTAACCTTAAACCTAACCTAACCTAACATTAAAAATACCTTAACCTTTACCTAACCTAAACATTAACATTAACCCTAACCTAAACTTAACCTTAAGCCTATCCTTAACCTTAACATTTACCTTAACCTAACCTTAACCTTAACATTTCCCTTAACGTTAACCTTAAGTTTAACCTTAAATTTAACATAACCTTAACCTTAACCTTAACCTAACGTTAACCTTAACCTTACCCTAACCTAATCTTAACCTTAACCTTAACATTAACCTTAACCTTAACCTTAACCTTGCCCTTAACCTTAGGTTCAGGTTAAGGTTAACTTAAGGTTAGGTTAAAGATAAGGTTATGGTTAGGTTAAGGCTAGGGTTAGGTTGGGGTTAGGGTTTAGGTTAAGGTTCGGATAAGGATAAGGTTAAGGTTAAGGTTCAGGTTAATGTTCAGGTTAAGGTTAAGGTAAGGTTATGTTAAGGTTCTAACCTTAACATTAACCTGACCTTAACCTGACTAAACCCATAACTTGAACCTTAACCTAACCTTAACCTTGACTTTACCCTTAACCTAAGCTTAGCCTTAACCTTAAATTTAACCTTAAATTTACCTTTAACCATAAATTTACCCTTAACCTAATATTAACCTTAACCTAACCTTCAAACTTAACATTAACTTCAACATTCAACTTCCCAGTAACTATAACCTAACCCTAACCTTAACCTTAACTTTAAATTTACCCTAACCTTAAGGGTTTAGTTAGGTTAAGGTTAATGTTAAGGGTTTGATCAAGGTCAGGGTTAGGTTAAGGTTAAGGGTAAATGGTAAGGATAGGGTAAGGTTAAGGTTAAGGTCAGATTAAAGTTAAGGTTAGGTTAAGGGTAAATTCAAGGTTAAAGTTAACTTAAGGATAAGTGTTTGGTCAAGATTAGGGTTAAGTTATAGTTAAGGTTAGGTTAAGGTTAAGGTTAAGGGTTTGGTCAAGGTTAGGGTTAGGTTATAGTTAAGGTTAAGCTTAAGGTTAATGGTAAAGATAAGTTTATTGTTAAGGTTAACGTTAGGGAGGGTTAGGTTAAGGTTAAGGGTGAAGGTAAAGGGTAAGGTTAAGGTTAAGTTTAGGTTAAGGGTAAATTTAGGGTTAAGGTTAGGGTTAAGGTTATGGGAAGGTTAAGGTTAAGGTTAAGGGTTTGGTCAAGGTTAAGGTTAGGTAATAGTTAAGGTTAATTTTAAAGTTAAGGTTAAGGTTAGGTTTAAGGTTAGGGGAAGGTTAAGGTTAATTTTAAGGTTAATATTATGATTAAGGTTAACGTTAAGGTTAATGTTATGGTTAAGGTTAAGGTTAAGGTTAGGTAAAGGTCAAGGTTGAGGTTATGGTTAAGGGTTTGGTCAAGGTTAGGGTTAGGTTACAATTAAGCAGAATGTAAGGGTTAAGGTTAAGGTTAAGGTTACGGGTCCTAACCTTATCCTTCACTATAACCCTTAACCTTAACCTTAACCTTCCCATAACCTTAACCTTAACCTTGACCTAACCATAACCTTAACCTTACCTTAACCTAACTTCACCTTAACCTTAACCTTGACCTTGTTACACTGAAAATTGTCATCCTAACATTTTGCTATGTGTATGAGCTCATTATTACTCATAATTATCCCTTTGCAAGTCTAACATATCAGTTCCTCATGTCAAGCCTTGAAAATTAGATAAAAGTTCCTAAAAGTCTCCTAAACTTTGGTATCGCACTTTCTCGCTATCTTGCCTGTGGTCCCGCACCCAATGTTATGCCATCCTGCGTACCTGAATGAAATTTATCTTTGTTATAGGTGCAGACCCCTGTAAGATCAAAAAAGGCGCAAGTAATTTCCAAAAAATCTCAATAAAAGTGAATTCTAGAAGCTTCCAGAAAATATCTTACGGTGATAGAACCGTTCTTATGAGGTGCATGTATCCCTTACCTTATGGAGCTAACCCCTTGATGTGAGGAGCTTATCCCTTTGAAGGAGGATTCTATCCCTTCATAGTTGGAACAGAAAACCTCCTCTATTCTACTATAAAAACAGGCATTGGGTATCCTCAAAGTGAGTTGAATATTTAGAATATTTGAAGTTAAGTGCTGTTGAGATTTAGACTCAGTTAATTAAGACTTTTGTGAGGAAATATTACATACCTCTATTCGTCTTAATTGAGGAGCGCAGAGCTTATCAAAGTAAAGGCGATTCTTGCTTCGGACCCCGAAAAGTCCTGTGCAACATCAAGGCTCAGGTTCTAAGGATTTTCTTCTTTTGAAATTAATACAAATATACTCATTTTTCTCAATAAGCTTTCAATCAATGGTTTATTTCATATATTCCCTGATCACTATGATAAGCATGGTTTATGACGATTTCTATACAGGTGCTATGTAATATTTTTCTTGTTTGTGACTGCAGGTTTATGAGGAAAACTCCTTCAAGCACGCGAGGGACAACAATGACTTCAAACAAGCGCTGGAAAAACGGTAAGTCCTTAACACCTCTATAGAGCTTTTCATAGATCGTATATGCTTAGAGAAATATTAGTTTATTTGGTTGTTTGTTGCTAGATACTTTTAGTACTAGGGAGATTGGTCTTGTCCGCAAGACGAATTAATCCTCCAACAAATTGGTGACTTCGCTGGGGAAAGAACTTGTTGTTTTTTGTTCTCTTTCATTTTGATTTGAGTATATGTTTTTCCTAGTTTTTGATTGATAGACATCTGCCTGGGTAGCTTAGGTTTTCTTTGTTTTCGAAAATTTTGAGATCTTTTATGTTTTTCTCTAATTTTTCCTGGGACCTCACTTTGCCTTCTTTGCACAGTATCGGCAGTTTCGTATTTTTATTGTAGTAAACAGTGCGGTACTGCACCTGTTACTTCTGCAAGCTTGCAGACCCTGTTAAAATTTTGAAAAAATTTGGATTTCTTTCTTTATTTTGTCTTTATTGTGATTTAGAATTTTTTGGTTTCAACCCAGATTGATGATTGTTTCTGTCAAAATCTTTCTGTGAATGAGTCTTAGCAGTATTGGTGTTTTGATGATTTTCTAGAAGTTTTGCATTGTGGATTGTCTTTCACTTGGTCTTTGTAGCGATTCGAAGCAGTGACTATTGGAAGTACCTAAGATGACATTGGTCTTTTGTCTTTTGCTGAATCTGGCCTGATTGTGAAGTCATCCTCTATTAAGAAATAGAGTTACCTGTTTCTTTGCAAACCTTCGAAAAGAAACTTTGTTATTGGTTTTTGAATTTCATTTTTTATAAAAACATAATTCAGTCTTTTTGATATGTTTGTTATTCTGAACGAATAGATCCTTAGTTTGCTGAATAGGTAAGTAAAACCTTCTTCAAAAAAAAATTTCTTAAAGCTTTAATTCAATTAGATTATTAAAATTTGTAGGTCTCAGAATTAGTTTGATAGTTTTGAGTGTTTTTCATAGAATTTTGTAGATCTCTTTTGAAGAAAACTTGTTTTGTAGCTTGAATTTTTTGAAAGTGAAAGGATTTATCTAATGAGATTTGATAGTTTGTTTCATTTTTGAGTTATTTTTGAAAATACAAAAATATTTTCTTTCAATTGCTCTTAATGTTTAAAGAAGGAATTGTTCATTAAAAGAATTGCATTCTCCAACTTTCCCTTAATTAGGATTTCATTGAAAGTAAATGATCTGATTATCATTTTTAGGTGCATTTTTAGTGTTTTTGGAAGTCGAGTTTTCACACCATCGAAGTTTCACTTCCGAACCCATTGACTTAAGATACAACTCTTAAAAGTAACACTTAATTAAAATTAATTTAGCAATCTTTTTATTTTCTAGGGCTCTTATCACCAACATAGTTTAGGCTAGTATCTTGGAGTAGGGAGTAATTAACTCTCCAAGGTAGTAAAAAAAACAAGTAGACAAATCTTGCGGTAGGAAATAAACCCAATCTTAATTTGTATAATCTGGGAAGCTTCTATTAAAGAAGTCAATAACGAGATCATGTCCAAACCTTTGAGACAATCAATTCTATTTCATTGGGGAAGCTAGAATATTTTGTGTGTATTAAAAATGGTAAACCTTGGATTAACCATTGTTCAGGAGCCTGGGGTCACTTGTCGGTAAACATCGGATTAACCATGTCGAGGAGCCTTCAAGGGGATTGAGATTTGTTACTCTTCCTTTGCACGTGAGATCGGATCATAGATTGTTCCCCCATTTATATTTGTTACTATTGGTAACCTTAGTGTCCAAAAACTTAAGATTATTTCCTAAGGTGATGGTGAAGCAAAGATCTCACTATACCTAGAGAAGATGTCGACTAGACTCACTTGGACTCTCTGTGGGGTTCTCTTCACACGAGATGGTTTTGTGAGGAAACTTGTGCTAGTATGTTTCATTAAGCAGGTTGTCGGGGTAACTGTTCCAACCGCCCTTTCTGTATTAAATTTCTACTAAGTTGGATTTCATCACCAACTAGTGTTTTTAGTACGAGAAGTTACTGTTTGTGTGTGGTTTGAACTCCTAGATTTTTAAGCGTGTGATTCAGCTGTTTTGTTCTTAAGAGGCTTTAGGTGTTTTCATTGAGTTTTTCTTTGTTTGTGTGTGATTAGTTAAATATTTAATCGTGGCGGAATTTCCAAGACATTCTCGAAGACTACAAGGGAAACCCCATTAATATTCACCAAGTCCACTTGAAGGGCTTCGTGCTCTGGTATTGTCTAGTTGTAGTAGGATTAAATCAACAGAAGTTGGAACTTCATCCATAGTAGTTCATCTTGATTATCAAACACCCATAACAGAACACATTCAAGAGCTGATTTTAGTTTCTGAAGTTACTGGTAGTATTCTCCTGCTAGTGAATGGGCTGACGAACCTGAAACTGAACCTTCTGTTTTAGAAACATCTTCGGGATTTATTTCACCAACTTCTAGCAATCTTGGTTCACCTAGGGTAAGAAATATTGTCACTGATGATCTTCCATCTAGAATAATTTCTATTGAAGAACTCACTAATCCAGATGAAGAGTTATCTCTTCCCAATACCCCTTAGTTGTTAAATATTATGGAGCGTGAATCAATTTTCTACAGCCCTATTCGAACTACTGCTTGGTACTTATCTTTAACAATTTTTTTAGAGAATTTGGGTCTTGCTTTTTCTCCACTTCGAGTTCCATTTCATCCAACACCCATAGGTTATTATTCGTCATCCATTATGGCAGGAGAACCATCCATGTTTTCCCAGACACCAGAATCATTTTTACATGGTGGTCCTTCTGTTCCTTCGAGATATCAGGCTCTGTCTGGTACTTTCTCGGGGGCAGCTCCTCAACCGATTGAAAGCATGTTATCATCTAGTTTAAGTGGAATTAAAACTGAAACGTCGAACGAAGGGAACATTTTTATGATGTATGGTAATATTCCGAATCTGCAACCTCAAGGCAGTCAGTTACCGCCTGGGGGGCAACCTCAAGGTAGTTAGTTACTGCCTGGGGGCCAACCTTCAGGAAGTCAGTTACCACTTGGGAGTCAACCCCAAGATAGCTTTTTCCTAGGACAAATTGTGGAATCATATTATTTTGGGGGACAACCCCAAGGGCAATACATACCTCAGGTTTATCAACCTTCAGGATAGTACACACCCCAGGGTCAACCCCAATCTCAATATGCTCCTCAGGGTCCTTATCAACCCCAGCTTCAGTACGTGCCTCAGGGTTTCAACCTCAAGGTCAGTACCCAATTCAAGGTTACCAACAGCCTTCTAGTCAGTCATCTTTTCAAGGAGCCAAAAAAATTACCACTTACTTATCAACCCTATGTTCAACCAGGTTATGGTCCTTATGTTCAACCTTCTACGAGACAATATCCTAGAATGAATATGGTGTGGGATACATCCCAATATCAATAGCCTATGTAGCCTAATGTGCAGTTACCTTTTCAACCTGGACAGCCTTTGGTTTCTAGTCCAGCCCAGCAACCTGTCTAGCCTACTATTCAAACTCCTACACCTAGTTCTATTCAGCAGTGTATGCCTAGTACACCTCAGACTCTGCCTCAAACTACTGCAACTGCTGATATGTCTGTCCAACCTGTAACACCTATTTCTGGAGTATCTATAATTTCGAGTTTTTTTATCCCTGCATCTGTGCAAACCCCTCAAGTCTCTGTACCCCAGTCAGGGCCTTTTGTTCAAACTTCGGTTCAGATACCTGGAGGAAAAGACGGTACGAGTAAATTTGTCACAAGTCAACCACAATTCATGTATCAACTGTAACAGGAATATCCTCAATTTGGTCCTGGTTCACAAAATCCAAATTATCAGTATCAACCATACCTTGGCTACACTTATCAACATCCTCAACAACCCCAGTTTGGTCCGGTTAATCCTGGTTTTCCAGGAGGTTACACAATTCCTAACGCAAATCCAGTTCACAGTTATCCTAGGTATCCACCTCCTGGAACTGCTTTGGCTACTCAAGGTTTTTGTGACCCTAACCGTCAGTTACCATTTATTGTAACTTTGGATTTACCTGATTTGATGTGCCTTACGAATGATCTGATTTTATATTATCCATATTGGTCGTCAATGCCACATAAGTTGCCTAGTGATATACCCAAATTAGAAGGTAAGTCAGGAGAGGATCCATCAAATCATGTCATGACTTATCACCTCTGGTGTGCGTCTAATTCAATTATTGATGATTTGATACACTTACGTCTTTTCCAAAGAACTCTTACTGGTCTTGCAGCCAAATGGTACATTGAGTTACCACGAGGTTTGTTTGATAATTTCAGTCAGTTAGAAACTACCTTCTCGACTCATTTTCAGTTGCCTGTCAGATATGACAATGGCACAAAATTATTAACTTCACATAAGAAATCTACATCTACGTATATTTCTGATCATATTCATGAGTGGCGACGTAGAAGGCGTTTGGTTAAAGTTTATAATCCGGATCAAATTTTGGCAAAATGGTTTCTTAAATCATTGTTGCCCAAGATCACTGAAGATGTAGCCAAGGCTGGTTTTTTTATTGAAGAGCAAGTGATTTCTCAAGCTCAGTACCTTGACCTCGTTTACACACAGTCAGGTACTTTACACGAAAAAATCCCCGACCTTCCAAAACAAGGTCAGATAGCTGCTGCTCCTTTAGGGTCTCATGCTGCTGATGGCATGATTGGTACAATCAATACAAAAAGTAAGAATAAATCTTCAAAGAATTCTTCTCCTATTATAACTTTACCAGATTCCCCGAAAGGAGAATCTTCCCTCGAAATTTCTGCCGACATTCATGTCGTAGAGACATCTACGGCTAAATCTAAATCCGGTGATAAAAAGAAAGGGAAGAGTAAAAACAAGAAAAATTCGAAAGATAAAACTGATAAAAATGAATCCAATGACGAAAAGTGCAAACCTCATTACGCTTGTTACATTTGTGATGAGGATCACTTCACTAAGGAATTTCCACATCGTGTAGAGGTTGCAAAATTCGTTAAAGGTTCATAACAACCTGTTGTCTTGAAGGATCCTTTTCCAACTCGAGATAGCAAGATGGTTGGTCCCACTTTGACTGCTTCAGAAGTACCTATTTTGATGATGTCTCATGTAAGGATTGCGACGAGATCACAAGATTATGGTACTAAGAATCCTGTTGATGGGAAATAAGAAGAATATTCTAATGCAAACGCATCAACTACACCTCCTCCTATTTCTGGTCCACTACAGATTGAGAAACATAATATAGACTTAATAATCAAACTGCCTGCTAAAGGTGTTCTTCGTAAATAAACTTTCAATCCACATGCGAGAGCTGCTCAGAATTACAACATTGTTGAAGACTTAGCTATTTCCCCTTCAGCAATGTCAGCTTTGGAAGTGCTGCAATCATGCCCAACACAGCGTAAATTGATTTTTTCTGCTATAAGAGCTGTAGATGTTCGGGATTCTAATATTTTAATCTTCGATTTAGAAAATAGTACACCTCGTCTACCTCATCAAATGGCTTTCCAGATAGCAGTGTTAGTAAAAAACAAACCGATCTATCAGACTGTGATTGACGAGGGAGCTTCAACGTGTATTATGTCGATTCAGTGTTGGAAATCGCTTGGTTCTCATACACTTAACCAATCTCCGATGAATCTTAAGGCTTTTGATGGTCGAGGTTTCCACCCTTTTGGTATTTTGCAGGATTTATCCATAGGGGTCGAAGGTAAAACCGTAAATCTAGATGTGGAAGTCGTTGATACCCCTCTAGATTATAACCTTCTTCTAGGTCGCAGTTGGTCTTATGTGATGACTGTTGTTGTTTCTTCAGTCTTTCGACTCATAAAATTTCCATATCAAGGAAATATCGTCACAATAGATCAGTTAACTTATTTCTCTTCTGACCTAGCCTCTACTAAAACAATCCAGCACTATGGCAAAGTGATTATCCCTTATAAGGATGTTGGAGTAGGATTAGTTAAAGATTCTGGTTTACTAGGAACTTTTGCCTTTCCTCCTCCTAATGTATCGCCTGCTGTTGAAACTATTCACATGATTTCGTCAAATAATTTTATGTTTGATGATCCTTGGATCATACCTTCTGATTCTGAGTTAGATTCAATTGATGGCATGATGCCTTTGAGTCCATTTGAACTTGTATACCAGGCTGTACAGTCACTTTCCGAAACCTCTTCAACCGGAATTGATCCAATGAATGGGATCACTGAGGAATCACTTTCTATATCTAGTTCAGCCACAACAACATTTCCATATGTTGTTCATATTGATGAGCAGAGTCGTGAATTTTTGTCTGTTGATGATTTACCATGGGAAGATCTGCATCACCAATCTTTGTTTTTAACTGAACCAGATCATTTTGAAGATGATTTCACTTCAATTTCTACTGTTGAATATGTCAAAGAATCCCATAATCCATTGCAAATTCCTGATTCTGAGTTAAATTTGGAAAATATTTCTCGAATGGTTCCAATTGACATTTCAGTAAAACTAGGATTAATTCAAAACATTCATATAGGTGCTTGATGTACTGAAGATGAAATTAAATCTTATAAATCCCTATTTCAAGAATTCCGTGATGTGTTTGCCTGGTTTTATGAAGAAATTCTAGGAATTGATCCATCAATTGTCGTACATGAAATCAAGACTTACCCGAATGCCAAACCTGTTCGACAACGTTTACGTCAAATACATCCTAGAAAAGTTGCTGCTATCAAAGAAGAAGTTGAAAAATTACTTCGTACGGGTTTTATTTATCCAATTCCCTTGACAGATTGGGTATCAAATATTGTTCCTGTGACTAAAAAAAAGGAACGATATGAGTATGTATCGATTATAGGGATATTAATCGAGCTTGTCCCAAAGACAATTATCCAACTCCCTATATCTATTAGATAATCAATGATTGTGCCGGTAATGAAATGTTTTCCTTTATGGATGTATTTTTCAGGTATAATCAAATAAACATACTCCCTACTGATTATCCAAAAATAGCTTTTATTTGTCCATGGGGAACATTTGCTTATCACAAATTACCCTTCGGATTGAAGAACGCTGGAGCAACTTTTCAAAGGGAAATGTCCTATGCGTTTCATGACATTAAGAACATTGCGTAGCCATATCTCGATGATTTACCTACTCATTCATCACGCAGGGCCAACCATCTCACACACTTACGAGCTATCTTTATGAGGTGTCGGCATTATAAGATTAGGTTGAATCCACACAAATGTGTTTTTTGTGTAGATTCGGGTCGTTTACTAGGCTTTGTTGTCTCGAAATCAGGGATCTGCAGCGATCCGTTGAAGGTCGAAGCTATTGTTAGATTACCTCCTCCTTTTACTTTACGCCAACTCTAAAGTTTGCAGGGGAAAGTGAACTTTTTACTTTGGTTCATTCCTAACTATGGCAAGCTTACAAAGGGTTTCACCCGGTTGTTGAAACAGAACATTTCATTCTTTTGGGATGAGATCGCTGATTGATCTTTTGATGCACTTAAACACGTGTTGACCCATGCACCATTATTGCATCCTCCCAACTACAACCAGGATTACATTTTGTATCTCGCTGCTTCTCATTCCACCATTGGGATGGTGTTGTTTTAGGAAGATGAACCTCAAACTGAACATGTGATTTACTATCTTAGTCAGAATCTACATCTGACCGAGATCAAATACACACATGTGGAGAAATTAGCATTGGAAATTGTTCAAGTTGTCTAGAGATTTAGAAACTATATCTTGTTACTTAAAACCACAGTAATTTTTTATTGCAACCTTATGATGTATATTTTAACCAAACAATTTCTAGGGGGAAAATATTCAAAATGGATAGTTATCCTACAGGAATTTGACTTGGAGTTTGAGAAATCCAAGGCAAAGAAATCTTTGGTATTTGCGGAACTGATGTGTGATTTTCCCTCTACTGATACTGAAACTATGGCAGAAGAGCCCATTGCGGACGAATCTCTATTTCTTATCAGTACGCTAGATCCATGGTATGGAGATATTATTGTTTATCTCCAAACCCAATATTTTTGGCCTGAAATCTCACAATATTAGCGACGGAAAATATCCTTCCAATCCCAACAATATAATATTATTGGTGAAACACTCTATTGTCGTGGAGCAGATTCTGTTTTCAGATGCTGTCTTGTTCATGAAGAAGCTAAAAAGGTGTTAAATGATTGCCATTCTGGAGCATGTGGCGGTCATATGTCTGGGTATGCCACAACCCAAAAGATATTGCGCACTGGTTATTTCTGGCCATCGTCATTCAAATATTGTATTTATGCAGTCTAGAAATGCCACAATTATCAACTTTTTGATCGTAAGATGCGCGCACCACCCGCTCCTCTTCATCCCATAATTGTTGTTGGTCCTTTCGTGAAATGGGGTATCGATTTTATTACATGTAACTCTCACTTAGCTATGGGGCATGCATATATTATCTTAGCAGTAGATTATTTTACTAAGTGGGCCGAGGCGATGCCTACATTTTCAGCTGATGGCAAGACTGCTGCAACTTTCATATTTAATCATATAATTTCTAGGTTCGGTGTTCCTCAAGCCATTATTACAGATCATGGAAGTCATTTTCGCAATGTCATGATGAATGAACTGACAGATCAACTTGGCCTGCGTCATGATAGTTCCACTCCATATTATCCACAAGCCAATGGTCTGGTCGAAGCCATAAATAAAGTTCTAGTCACCATGATTAGACGAATTATTGGTATTCAAAAAACGAATTGGCATTCCATGTTATTTTTAGCGCTTTGGGCATATCGAACCTCAGTAAAAACATCAACTGGTTTCGCTCCCTTTCAACTCGTTTATGATTTGGAAGCTGTGTTGTCGATTGAATGCGAAATTTCGTCACTTAAACTAGCCATAGAATTACTCCCAGCTACGTCTGAGGAGGAAAAATGTTTCCTGTACTTAGCTCAGCTGGATGAGAATCGACGAAATGCCATAATAGCAAATGAGGCTCATGTTAAACGAATAAAAGCTCAGTATGATAGAAATGTTACTCCTCAGAATTTTTCAGAAGGAGACCTAGTCTTAGTTTATGATCAAGCCAACGATAAGCTAGGAGCTGGGAAATTTGTGCCCATGTGGCATGGCCCTTTTATTGTCAAGCGAAAGCTAGCTAAAGGGGCCTATGAGCTGATGGATTTCGACGGTGTCCCTTTGGATAAACCCGGAAATGGACTTAATCTGAAGCGATACTATGCTTAACTTGGTATGGAGATATTTTTTATTAGATTAGATTTCTTTACTGCTGGTGTGTTTTAGATTAGAAAAGCGTTCTTAATTTAGAAGTGTGTTTTTGTCACTATTCCTGCTTATCTGATTTCTACTGTTGATATTGCAGATGTCGACGTCTCTTCAAACCTACATTGGTTTTTCTAATGGTGCTTGTCGTAGTACACGGAACATTTCTTCCGCAGCTTGGGTTATTTATTCACCCTCTGATGAGTTAGTATCCATGTGTTAGTATGAATCCTTTGTTGAAGTGTACGAAAAAAGAACACTTTAGCTACGCATAAATAATAGCCCTAACATCAAATATGGCTGCCAATATCTTCAGATCTGCAGTTAGTTGATCAAGACAAGAGCTGAAAAAAACCAGATCTATGCATAGAAAGACATTAAGCAGTAAAAAGAAGGTTTTGCTCCATATATCCAATAGACAAGACAAGAACAATTTTCGAAAGAATTTTTTGTATTAAGGGCACCTGGGAGGAAAACAAGAAGATGTTTCCAATTCTCCTCAATGGGATGGGTTCTTGGAAGTCCTCAGCACTTCAGATCTAGAATCTCTCTCTCTTGTTGGTGTAGAAAACCCGGACAAAGATAGAACTCAAAGGGAGCTCACACAACAAATAATGTAGAAAAATGTGACCAAGTGTATAGATCCAGAGTGATCTAATAGGCAACAAAAGGTGAGGAATGGTAGGGAAAACCCTCCTATTTATAACAAAATATTGGGTCATTCTAGATCTTGGTGCATGATTAAAATAACGTTAACCAAATCTAGATCCACCTTTTAAGGAATATTTTATTATATTTGTTGGAGGGAAAAGGTATTTGACTTGGGTCAAATCCCTTTATTTGTAAATAATAAATAAATAAATGATTTATTTATCATTTTAAGGAAGTGGTTGAATGATAATCAAATAAATAATGATTTATTTGATTATTTGTGGGTGATTTAGTCATATTTAAAACGGAATATTCTTTAAATAAGATTTAAATAATTATTCCTAGAAAATAATAAGATAAATAGAGATTTATCTAATTAATTTTTTTGTTTTGGGTTAAACATGATGAGGAATAATAATTAAATTATTGTTTAATTAATTATTCCATGAGGAAAATCAAACAAATATAGATTTGTTTAATATTTCCTTTTGGGGTTTCGTGTTTAGACCATAAACAACCTAATAAATGTGGTTTATTAAGTTATTTGACATAGTGAAATCAATTTTACTTAGGGTAAAATTGGTCTTACATGGTGTACTTGGGTCCATCTAATGATAGTAGGTTAGATGACAAAAAAATGGTGTAACAGATTGCCCCCCAGCGTGCGAGTGTTAGGAGAAAATCGTATGACCGAAGTACGTTGTAAGAACTCAATCACCAAACATCAAAAGGGAAGTCAGAGAGAGAAATTTAAGGTAGACTAATGTGCTGAAGAACTAGACCCTGAGGAGACGAGACTTGCAGGTGCAATAAGTCTCTTTTTATGAGAGGGTACCTATGCTAAAGGCAGCGGGGGAGGCATGCCTATGCCCGCCGAGACAAAGTACAAAAGAATAGTGTGTCCAGTAAACAAGGGACCGAACCATAAAGTACAACTGACATAAACATGAGCCAGATAAAAATAAAATGAGGGATCCCACATACATGTTGTGCCTGGGATAACAGCCAGGACTTATACAATCATATCTTAGTACATGAGATACAATTACAACCCAAATGCCCCCTATAAGCGGGGAAGGGCTCACAAAATCTGACTGATACATGAAAATCAAAGAGGCGCTGCAAGCGGCTAAAGCCGACATCATCAAATATATGGAGCTGCATCGAGGGATGTAATGAAGAGGTCATTCGGGCATGTGGGGGGCTACCTGCAGGGCCACCCCCTCATGAGGGCTAAGACATCTCACACACACCCGGGAATCACCAAGAGCTACTGCTACATCACTGAACCATCATGTATATGGATCTCGATCATGCTGAAAGGAGCTGGAGTGGAGAAACAATCAAGTCAAAGGGAAATGAGAGATCCCTTTGCCTGATACGAGGCAACGAACAAGAGTGGAAGATGGAACCAAGGTACACCACCCTCTAGACCTGTCTTCTAGAATGAAGGAGCTGATGTCGACAGAAGGAGGTCCGCCATAGGTTAAGAAATGAGAGATCCTCAACTAAGGCATGAGAGAAAATAGTAGAGTGACGGACAGACTAATACCAATGATGATGGTGGAATGGAGGGGACTAAGTAGAAAATGGACGACTTCCCTTGCTAGAGCATAAAGGGCATGAATGACATGGCAATGACTGACAAAATATCATCAGGGATAAGGGACAGTGGGACTGAAGGCCATAATGTGCGACACAAGAGAGAAACCAAGCAATGAGAGATGGAGGACTATAGCGGGGTACAAAGGGACTTGGGATAGACTCCATGAATGCGATGATGACGCCACTTGGATGCTCTAAACAAGGGCGACTCGATGGTGTTGCCACACAGTAAAGTTCCAATGGGGGACCATGAAAACATGAGTACAAGATGGTAACTCACGACGAAAATCAACACGAACAAAGACAAGTAAGGAGGCAAAGTGGTGCCCCAAGTACAAGTGTTGTAACTGAAGAAATGAGATTTTAAGGAGAGGTGAAGTGACCCATGTTGGAAAAAATGTGTCCTGGTGAAGTATCAAATCACAAAAAAATAACCAATACCCATTTGAGGGCTCGGTGAGAGCTTTCCAAAGGTGCAGACGGTTTTTCAAACGGAGCTACGATATGGTTGCAGCAGGCAAAAGAAGAAACAAGGGTTCTCTTTTAATAAGGTAGTTTTCTGTCCAAATCCACTCATTTGCTAGTGTTGTTGTGGTGAATGTAGAGAGGAGAGAAGGCCCTAAATCTTGCGGTGAGCGTAGCGGACAAACCAACCGTTGGAATCGAGATCTGTCAGTTGCAGGTAAGAGGCCTAACCTTACTCTTTCATGTTGATGGATTGAAAGTTCAGATTAGGGCCTAGAATCTCAAGAACAACCCCCCTTGCATATTTTCGGCCGAGTCACACTTTTTGAGCCAAAATCTGCGACCTGGGACACAGGTTTTGAACCAAAAGGTGCGACCTGTCCCGGGATTTGGCAAAAAAGTGCGACCTGGAAGATGAGGGGGTTTTAGTGCTGTTTGATGGCTGAGAGTTGGGTTTTTTGTGTTTGGTTACAGTATTCCATATTTTTAGGCTAACAAAGATGATGTTTTTGTGCAGATATGGCAGATATATAGGGAACTGGAGAGAGAGAGACCTGGGTACATTACGGGCAGAGATCCAGGCAGATCAGGGTGTACGTCCTGTGTTGGCCAGGTTTGGGGTTCTAAAGTTTTTGGAGAACCCTTTGATGAGAGCTGGAGAGCCCTTGTTGGCCCTGATTATCAGTTATTGGGATCCAGAGCATGAGGTCTTTGTAGTGCAGGGGCACAGGGTCGAACTGACAGTCCAGGATGTGTATTTCCTGACAGGTCTCCTGCCACTTGGGATGGTGGGAAATACAAAGACAGTGTTACCGCGGGGGCGGAACATCATGGAGTTTTTGGAGCGGCATTGCTGACCGGGTCTCTGAGTCAAAGTGATGCAGATACTGATTGGGGACCTAGAGAGACTGGAGACCTGGGCAGTGGCCGCTACGGTGCTGCGAATCCTGGGCAGCCAGGCGTTCCATCACATTACTGGGGGGCAGATGATGATCGTAGAGAGCGTGTTGAATGGGACCTTCTATGGGTGGGCCCAAATGATGTTGGTGTCGTTAAAACGACATCTGTTGCTGTGCAAGTGGCAAGTGAACCACGACTTTATTTTGTTCCTTGTTTTTTGAGAAGATCCCAACCTTATGACCTCGTATACAGCTCCTAGATGGGGGCCTGAGAGAGCCCAGGATGCGCCGATGGGGGCGGATACTGTGCAAAGGAGGAGGAGGGGTGGTCGGACGAGTGTTTCGATTTGAGTTCTTTGGCCATTGGGATCAAATGTCGTTATACATTGACGACTATCCCTATAGTGGGATGAGTTATTGTGGGAATCCGGACCTACCACTTCCGCGTGGTCGAGTATGGGGACCTGATGGTAAGTGATAAGTAACTATTCTTTTTTGGGCATGATACAGTTAGTGAATAGTATATAGGGTACTGATTCCTATACTTTTGGTATGTAGATATAGCTCCGGTAAAACTGGCTGGATATATGGGATGACCAGCAGCATCTGGAGTTGCAGATCCGAGTGGGTCGAGAGCAGCGCGTAATGAGGACGCAACCGCCCTTCTGGAGGACATCCGCCGTAGATGCGAGAGGTTACTGACTGGAGTGTCAGATCATGGGTGGCAAGACTTAAACGACCAGTACATAGAGCCATGCATTGGTCTACCCTCGGAATGGCGAGGTGTCATCCGGTTAGGGGATACGTGATCTACAGGCTGTAGGAGCAGATCCATTAGCTCGGGATCCACCAGATAGTGATTAGGTGTGGGGCATGTGGTGCCCCCTAGTGTGTATGTAGGGGCAGGTGCTGCCCCCAGTTTTGAGTTTTTTGTAACATGCTATGGGCATGTCATATGTATGAGAGTAGATGGAATCTAAACACATGTTTTGTGACACATATTATGGATATGCATATTTTTTAATGATTATGAATGTTATTATCTTGTATGAAATGTGTGTGATAAATTCCAATCTAGAACATGTTTTGCAATACTATCTACATAGTGATTCTGTTCTCGAGGTACATGGTTGAAAGTTATGGTTTCAAATTCACGTATTAAGAGTTTCACTCGTAAATATCGTCTAAACATCACATAATTATGCACACGATAGACACCATTTAGTTGCATGACAAGAAGTAGGGAATCTAAACGAACATGCAGATGGAGGATGCGATGAAAGAGGGCATCAGCTAAGAGACCACGCACTACATCATATTCGGCCTGATTGTTGGTGGCAGTACCAATGCAGACCCCGTTTGAGAGCAGAAGTGCATGCAAGGGGGTGAAAATGGCCCAACCTGCCGAGGCTACATTCCAAGAGTAACGACTTGCACCATCGGCGTAACCGATATAGGGTGGGGATGGGAGGTCCTGCGGAATAGTGTTACAAGAAAACAAATGGGGGGAGGAGGGACAATGACGGCAGCGTGAGTGTATAGAAGACATCGAGTGACAACCGCGGGGGGGAGTGCGATGAGCAGGATGGCTATGACTCATATACTAACTAGAAGGTGGTATATGAGGGCTATAGGAGGTATGGCGGGGACTCGGGCTGCGGGGGTCAACAGAGATACGGGTGGAGTTATCTCGTGTATGGGCAGAAAAGAGGGTGTCAAGGGTGGAAAGGACACCACATGATGCAGCAAAGTTATCTAAATCATCCGTGGGGGAAGAAAGGCTCGCATACGGATCATCACGGGGAATGATGAAAGAACAGGGAAACAAAGGGTTAAAATATGGGGAGCCCAGGGTGGTCGCTAAAGGGGGGTCAAGCGAAACAACAGGGGAGGATTCAAGGGGAATGTGTTCCAAGGGTCTCACAGAGGATGATAGGTAAAGAATCGTCATAGTAGACTCCGTCATCTGGACATCAGGGGGGGGAATGTCGATGGGAGCGGGGGGATCCTCAAGCTGACCCGAAGCATACTGCGCAAGTATGGGAGAGGCGGATTGATTTTGTTCAACCTCATACTCTCGGACTACTTCTAAAGAGGCGCAGTAATGCGTCAGGTGAGGACAATGGTGGGAGTAATGGCCATGGACACCGCATAAAGCACAAGGTTTGCTAGTGTGAATAGTTCTTGGGTTCTTGATTACGGACGAGGACGGAAGAGAAGGGTCGAAGACCGTAGACTCAGGGAACACGACTTTAACCATGGGTTGAATGCGGGGAAACTCAGGACAAGTATGGGTGGCATGACTGACGACATCACACAAGGCGCAAGGCTTTGCGGGCGGAGAAGGAGCTGGGTCAGTCAGGGTGGCCTTGTCTTTGGATGCCCCCTTGCAAGCTTTGCCTTTCTTTCCTGGAGCTGCCACCACAGGGGTAGGGTCCTGGGGAGGTGCAGGGGGCATGGTAGCAATGGAGGAAGTGATGGGGACCAGTTGAATGGGTGTCAAAGCAAGATAGGGTTTGGGGTGAGCAGGAGGGGTAGCAGCTGGAGGGTCAAGGTACCAGACGGGTATACCGAGGGTCAGGTTAGGGAGAGAGAGGGTGGCCATGATGGGGACCGAATAGAATCTGTGAGGGGGATCTAGGAAAGGTATCTGACCCGCGGGATAATGACCAGGAGGGATGGCTTCAAGATGATTAAGGCTTGGGGGAACCGATTCAGGGGGATAAATGGGTTCAGGGATACCAGCTGTAGGAGAAGGGCCAGAAGGAGGAGGTCTGACTGGCGGAGATGAGGGGCTAGGAGTGGGTTGCGGTGGGTGAGGTTGAGTCTGAGGTTACTGACTAGCCGAAGCGGGTCACTTAAGGGCAGCCCGAGACGATTGCATCATGCAAACATTTGACAAGCTGGGATCAGAGATATGAGGAAGGGGGGGGACCAGGAAAAGTTCCAAGTAGGGAGGAATCTTTGTAGACACTGGGGGAGACACTAGTAAAGGAATCAATGGTTTGCTTATTCTCTACAGAAGAGATGGTCGTCTATGGGGAGGTCTGAGACGGAGGCTCATGGTAAGTCAACTGGTCGATGGTGACTATCTTTCCATTGTGAGGAAAAGACATCTTGCAAAAAACCACGGATGGGACAACAGACATGGCATAGTTGTAGCTTTGCCTTAATAGAATGTTGTAGTCTAGAGGGGCGTCAATGACTTCGACGTCAACGCAAACGGTCTTACCGGCAAGAGTGATAGGACCATTACGGAAAAGGCCAATGGGATGGGAGGCGTGGCCATCCCACGCTCGAAGGGTGATCGTGGAAGGGGCCAATTTAGGAGATTCAAGTTGCTTCCAAACCGAAGCAGACATCACACAGGTGGATGCCCCCTCATCAATTATGCACCGAGAAACGTTAGCATTCCAGATTTTGACTGGGATTTGGAAGGAAACGGAAGCAGGAAGAGGAGGATGGTCTGATTGATGAGCGCCGAAAACAATCATTTGGTCATCGGCAGGATCTACAACGCCCACGACAGATAACAGAGCCTTCTTTTGGGAAGGGCACAACTAGAGGAGTTCCAATGTGGAAATGGCAGCTAGAGATTGCGCCAAATCATCTACTATACTATACGCATGAGCAGCTCGACCAGGAGCAGCATTGCGACGTAATGGACCCTTAGGAATCTTAGTATGCACGTCAACTTTGGATTGAGGGATATGTAAGGGACCATTGGGTGTCGAAAGAGACTCTGTAGAACATGAACAAGGGAAATTAGGGGCAGACTGAGCGGAAGGCTTGGGGTACGGCGAGGCCAAGTTTGAAGTTGAAGGTCGACGGTTGGGGAAGGATCAAAGTTCATCATAAGGATCTGGTAATCGAAGGAACCAGAAGGGGAAGGTTGAGTGGCGACCTGGCTGGCAGGTGGTTGGGTAGCCACGAATCCTTGCTGAGGGAAAGGATCAGTAAACACTGCTGGCTTAGTAGTGGCCACATTAGGGGGAGCATGAGGGGTGGCATGTTGTCCTCGCAATGTGGCTTGAGACTCCCACATCTGCCACATCTATGGTAAGAGGGGACAATCATGGGTGTAATGACCGTAAAAACTGCAACATGAACAAGGCTTATTGGTGCAGAGAGGCCTGTCCGGCTTGGGCTGAGTGCCTTGTTGCTGGTTAGCAGTGTTAGGGTCAGTACCTGGATAAGGTCCATGTATACCAGGGGTGGATTGATTTGGATTGCCTCTCCACCTTCTTTGAGAAGGGGGATTAGTCTCACCCTGTTGTGCAAATACTTGCCCTGGAGGGGGCTGTAAGTGCTGTTGCGGGGTTGAAGGAGGCAAGGGAGGTGGAAGCGCATATGCTGGAGGAGTTGGCACACCATGCTGCGGATAAGGGTAATGGTTAGGTTGGGCAACATTGAGGTAAGCAGGAAGTTGGGCAAAAGAATGAGGCATGCCGTATCCTAGATACATGCTACCTGGAGGGGGAAAAGTGTTAGAGGTGCTGGCCCCTCCCTGAGGGAGACCGTAGCCCATAGGAGGTTGAGCATACGGATGACAAAGGGCTCCAACGATACCGTCGGTAGAATGAGATGCCCCCGGGGCGTTAGCGCCACCGGGCCTGGGGAGGTCAGGGAGGACAGTATAAACATAACCAAACTCAGCATAGATCAGGTCATATTTCAAGGCTATTTGGAGGGCGGCTTCTTCGGTTTGAGGGAAGTGGGAGGCGACATATTTGCCAATGGGAGCTAAGAGAGTGCGAAGGAAACAGTCCATATAAACCCGATCTTCGAAGGGGGGAGCTCGACATAAGCTTCGTCTTCTTCGCCATTCCTGAACATGAGTGGAAAGGCGAGTTGAAGAGGTTTGCTTGAAAGAAGTCAAAAGCTCCGTACTAGTATCGTATCGGAGAGGGAGCTGGAAATAAGATAAAAAGGCTTGGGAAATGGTCGCAAAGGTGGTATGGGAAGAGGTGGCTTGGTCAACATACCATTTATAAGCTTCGCCGGTAAGTGTGCATTGGAACAACCGAAGACGGATGGAGTCATCGGTAATGGAATTGGAGGAACACCACATGTGGAAAGATCAGACATGGTTGGTTGGATCTTGTCCAGCAAGACCTTCGAACTTAGGGATGTCGGAGGGGAGCTTGGTTGGCATAGCAGGCCAACCAACATCATGGCGGATTGGGTCATTGATCAACTAATTAAAATCAGGGAGGCTGAGGCCTACGATGTACGGTAGTAAGGGTGCAGCCGAGGTAGTTCCTGTGGCGGTTCCGCTAGTAGTAGTTCCGGCATTAGGGACGGGAGCTCCGCTAGCATTAGGCCCTGGACTAGACATAGTGAAGGTGACAGGGGGAGAACTAGAAATAAAAGGAGAACCCAATGAATCAGAAGAGGAGTCAGAATGCGGACTCGGAGGAGGACTGGCTCGACGATGGCGAGATGGAGCAGGTCGATCGACCGGAAACTGAGGGTGAAGGCCAAGAAGTCTCCAGGAAGTGCGCCTTGGGGGCACAATGATGGCAACACAAACTGTTGGGAAAAATACTGAGAGGGGGGGGGTGAATCAGTATTTACTGCAACAATCAAATCTTTTTACTTTTTCATTCCTTAAAACCCATACGCTACTTTCCTTCAGTAAACTAGCGTATATACGCGGATCCCCTTTATGAAACTAGCGTATACATAGAGATCTAGATCTGTCATTAAATCTTCACTTATATTATTCCATCATTCATTCATCAGATGTTCAATAAACAGTAAACATGTGCAGTAAGAATAGAATAAACCATTACACAAAGCATCACACATGAACACAAGGATTTTTAGGTGGAAACCCAAATCGGGAGAAAACCACCGCTGCAGTTGCTCAGCCTTCAATATTTTATTATAGAGAAAACATCTTACAACATATGTGATGGCGCAGACTTGACCAGCACGCAGGCACCCACCTGCGCTCATTTACCAGCCTCTCCTGGAAGGGAGCTCCAACCCCTGACTCGTTTACCAGCCTCTCCTGGAAGGGAGCTACGACCCACGTCCTCGTTCTGGCCCTCACCTGGAAGGGAGCTACAACCCTATTTGAAGGCCACAGCCTTAAACACCACAGCTTGGATACGTTTCATCAATTTTCTAGCGGATCCAACAACTTGAAATCAACACCACTTGCGGGACACAGTATTCTACTCATCCAGGCCCTGGGCCCCTTTCCAAACTTTTAAAAGCACAAACATACATCACCAACGAATGCCAACAACCTGAATCCCGGTGCGAAACCTGGCCAGACGAATCGGGTCTTCCTTGCCCTTTGACAAACCCTAGATCCCTGTGTGGCCTTTCCCTTCCTTTGATGTTGTGTATCTTTGGCCTTTCACTTCAGCGATGATGTGTATATACGCGCTTAGTCCACACAAACCAGCGTATACCTCAGTGTATATTTTATTGCGCATACGCGCTTTCTCTTCGCTGAAGCCGCGTATATACGCGCTTCCTCCGCGGCGAAGTAGCGTATAGATCTTCAATCATTACAGAGCAGCATACTTCATCAGATCAGATATTCAGTTCAGATCTACCCTTTTGCTTCAGACAGATGTTCGCCTAGATGCTTGCCTCATCACAGATCTAAGCCTTCCATAATCAAATCTAGCAAATATAAGAGCAATTCAGATCTAGATCCCCTTCTTCATCATTGGTGCATCATACATTCAGATTTTATCATTCAAGTGTAACCCTTTCCATTCAGATATACTTCAGAGAGAAGTATTCATTCAAGCTCAGACATCTTGCACCCACACTCATGTTATGCACAATGAATTTGTTCTCTCTATATAGGTTTATCCTTTTTCAATACCATGAGCCCCTTTTTCAATACCATGGGCCAAAACAATACCATGAGCCCAAAACTACCTGGACGGGGTCAATTAGGCGGATCATTACCCAATACCATGGGTCAATACCATGGTGGTTACTCTTGGTTTTGCACTTTTTGAGCGCTTTAGCCCATACGCGACTTGGCACGTTCTTTTCCGCGTGCATACACGACTTCCCCTAGGCCAATCCGCGTATACCTAGAGACATACCTTTTTGAGACATACCTTTTTCATCACAGAATCTAGCACATGCCAAATCCTTTCTTCATTGCCTTCCCCGTATCACCTAGATACATCAGATTTCCTTCATCAAGAACATATTCTATCAAGCACAACCATCAAGTAAGTTGTCATCATCTTTATCGGGGTTGCCTTTCAAGGGACAACACTCAACATCATATTGTCAACAAACAAACTTATCCACCTGCATTTACATCATTTTCTAAGTCCATCAAGTCAAGCATAACTTCATCGTGATGGATTGCCATCAAGCGGACAAAACATGTCAAATGTATTGTCTTCATCATCTTCATTCGCTGGTTGCCATCATGACAACCACTCTGCATCATATTTCCAACAATCTCCCCCTTTGGACTTGATGGAAACCATGATGGTGTTTGGTTACCACAACAGATTTAAGACAATATTTGACACCATTCTTTCTCTTCATTCAAACACCATGTCACTCTCCCCCTTTGACATCAAGGGCAAAGGGCGGATCAACACCAACATACTCTACCCCTTTTCTCCTCATGTAGAAGAAGCGTTCTGCAGATCTGATGTATACTGAAGTGACCAAGCTCCCCCTGAGTTCATGCTGAAACTTCAAACATATTTTTCAATGAAGTACATGACTCTATGACATTCCTATCACCAATGACTCATACTTACACCAAAGATTCATCCAAGTGGATTTACATATAAGACTCAAGTACCCTACCAAGTGGGTTTACACAATTCAACTCAGCTACCCAACCAAGTGGGTTTACAAAATTGACAAGTCCTTACATGACTGAATATTACAATTTTACATCATGGGTCTCAACAAGACCTTTTCAACAAATTACAAAGATGACCATTTAAGACCAACACCAGAAAGTCCTTAAGAAAGAGAACATATTTCAGAACCATCATAATGCCAACATTGCATTATACTCAGCAAAGCTAATGCTCCCCCTGAATCTGTGCAACCAAGCAATCTTTCCAAATGGCTAAGGCTCCCCCTTAGTTTGTGCATCCTGAAAACTTCCACCAACAAATCATCAAGGCATCTTCATCAAAACATTAGAAACAGAATTATGAGAACTGGAACACCAACAGAGATACCAAACAGTATCAGAGATACCAAACAGCACTGCAGCTGTGCTAAAGAGAGCTGAACCAACCAAAAATTGTCAGCAATCATTCATACGCGGTTTTCTTTGCAGGAACTAGCGTATATATGCGACTGTGTTTCAGGAAACCCGCGTATCCCAAGCCATCTTCTAAATTTATGCAGATTTGTTCTTTTGACTGGCAGAGAATACTCCCAGCTTCTGTCTTAGATACTCGAACGCTTCCCTGGGCAGAGGTTTGGTAAAAATATCAGCAACTTGTTCTTTGGAGGGAACATACTCCAACTTCACCGTTTTCTCAAGCACTTGTTCACGAAAGAAGTGATACTTGATGGGAATGTGCTTGGTATTTGAATGCATAACAGGATTCTTTGAAATACTGATGGCACTTGTATTGTCACACTTAATGGGGACAGGAGGAGTACATTTGATTTGAAAATCTTGTAAGGTTTGCATCATCCAAAGGAGTTGAGTGCAACAAGATGCGGCAGCTACATACTCTGCCTCAGCTATTGATAAGGAAATAGAATTTTGCTTCTTGCTGAACCAAGAAACTAACCGGGGCCCCATGTAGAATGCACCACCACTAGTGCTTTTCCGATCATCAACACTTCCAGCCCAATCTGCATCAGTGTAAGCATGAAGAGTAAGATCAGCATTCTTTGGATACCATAGACCAAAGTCTTGAGTTCCTTGAAGATATTTGAATATTCTTTTAACAGCCTGAAGATGAGACTCTTTTGGATTAGCTTGGAATCGTCCAACAATCCCAACAGCATGCATAATGTCTGGTCTAGTCCCAGTGAGATAAAGTAAACTTCCTATCATCGATCTATACTCTGGTTGATTCACTGTGGGAGAGTCATCATTAGAACTGAGACTGCATCCGGTTATCATTGGTGTACTTACAGGTTTGCATTCTTCCATGCCATACTTCTTCAGAATTTGCTTAAGATATTTTTCTTGAGATAAAAAAATACCATTTGCCGTTTGGTGCACTTGCAAGCCAAGAAAGAATGTTAGTTCCCCAATTAAAGACATTTCAAATTCTTGCTGCATGACAGAAGCAAATTTTTGACTCAAAGATTCTTCGTTGCTCCCAAAAATGATGTCATCAACATATACAACCACAATCAATAGTTTATCATTTTCGATTTTTGTGTACAAGTTACTATTAGCAGACCCTTTTGAAAAACCTTTTTGATGAAGATATTTGTCAAGACGATAATACCAAGCTCTTGGAGCTTGTTTGAGACCATATAGAGCCTTTTTAAGTCTACAAACAAGATTTGCATCATTTCCAAAAATGAATCCTTCCAGTTGTTCTATATATACTTCTTCTTCTAGATCACCATTAAGAAAAGCAGATTTAACATCCATTTGATAAACTTTGATTTGTTGATAACTTGAAAAGGCAAGAAACATTCTTATGGCTTCAAGTCTAGCTACAGGAGCAAAATTTTCTTCAAAGTCTATACCTTCTTGTTGAGTATACCCTTTGCAAACCAATCTAGCTTTGTTTCTTACAACATCCCCATTCTCATTTAACTTATTCTTGAAAATCCATTTAGTTCCAATGACATTTTTGTCATGAGGTCTTGGAACCAAATCCCAAGTGTCATTTTTTTCAATTTGAACAAGTTCTTCATCCATGGCTTGCCTCCAACATTCATATTTGCTAGCTTCATTTACATTGTGTGGTTCAATTGTGGATATGAGTGCCAAATGATTAGAAGATCCTACAAGAGTTCTCCTTGTTCGTACACCAGATTCCTTGTCACCCAAAATTTGAGATTTAGGATGATTCTTTTGAACATATCTGGATGGAGCTTTTTCAGATAGATCATCTTCAGGTTCTTCATTGGATCCACTGTCTATATCATTGCTATCTGATGTAGAAGGCCATATGTTGCTATCATCTTCTTTTGTTGTTTGTTTTTCTTCTTTAGGAGCTGCAGGAGACTCATCAATAACAACATCAATACATTCAACAACCTTTTGAAGCCTTTTATTGTAACATGTGAATTCTTTGCTTGACGATGAGTAACCAAGAAATATCCCTTCATCTGATCTAGGTTCAAATTTGCCAAGCTTTTCATCATTATTTTTGATGAACCATTTACTTCCAAAAACCTTAAAATGCCTCACAGTGGGAGAATTGCCATACCAGAGTTCATATGGAGTTTTGTCACTATTTACCCGAACATGAGGCTTATTGAGAATGTTAACTGCTATATGTGCTGCTTCACTCCAGAACATGTCAGGAACATCAGAATCAGAAAGCATAGCTCTAGCCATTTGAACAATTGTTCTATTCATTCTTTCTGCTACACCATTTTTTTGTGGAGTGCCTGCTACAGAGAACTGTCTTTTTAATGCCATGTTGTTCACAAAAATCAAATAATTCATTTGATGAATATTCTCCTCCTCGATCAGATCTAAGACACTTGATTTTTAGATCTAATTCATTTTCTGCCAATGCTTTGAAGCTCTGAAATTTTTCAAGTGCTTGATATTTGTGTTTAATGAACCCGATCCAACACATTCTAGAGTAGTCATCAATAAATAAGATATAGTATTCTTCCCCACGTAATGAATTTTTCCTCATAGGTCCACAGATATCAGTATGAATGAGTTCAAGAGGCTTACTTGATGATCCTTCTTTGGCATTAAATCGTACTCTGGTCTGCTTACCAAATTGACAAGATTTGCATATGGTACTTTCTAGAAGATTGAGCTTGGGAAGATCACGAACAGCTTGAAGTCTGCTTGCTTTGTTGATTTGAGAGAAACTCATATGCCCCAGCCTTCTATGCCATAGCCAATTTTTTGAAGACTTTCTCAAGTAACATTGATCTATGCCGTTTAGTACATACAGGTTGCTTGGATTTCTTTTTCCTTTTATAATGATTTTACCTGTATCAAGATCACGAACCATACATTCTTTGGAACTGAAGACCACTTCTGCTCCTTCATCACACATTTGACTAACACTTAACAGGTTATGCCTTAATCCATCCACATACATGACATCTTTATCCTTCACCTTTTCTTTTAGAAATAATGAACCTTTTCCTTTAATTACAGCAGGAGTATCATTTCCAAATGTAACTTTCTTTTCCTTTTCTAGAGCATTATAAGTATGAAGTTTGCTTTTGTCACCTGTCATGTGTCTTGAGCACCCACTATCGATGTACCATTGATTTTCTTCACCTTCCGCAAATAATGTTATCCCACAATTTTCAACTGGTGGTTCTTTCTTTTTCCATATTTTAGAGCTTGAGGGAACATGTTCTTTTAGCTGGATCTTGTTCCTGCATTCAGATTCTTCATGGCCAAAGTTATTACAATAAGTGCATTCAACTTCACTTTGAAGAGGAGAAAAATTGTTATAGGTATTCTTCTTTGGTTCAGTATCCAACCTTTTCTTTCTTGCTTCTCTTGTCATGATGGTTTTATATGCAACACATTGAAAAGATTTATGACCAAAATTGTGACAAGTGAAACATTGCCCATTGAAGTAGAAATTTCTGCGATCATGGAATCTTCTATTTGAATTTACCTGTTGGTTGTAGTGTCTTTGAAAGCTATCCCTGTTAGTGTTCCTTGAATTGAGATGGTCTTGCTTTCCCTGTAGAGATCCTTTATTCCCTTGCTGAGTGGCTGAATGATGTAAACCACCTGTAACTGCTTTTAGATAGTTTGGTGCTGAAGTTTGAGAAGATTCTCCGGTATATCCAAGACCTGTCTTTATAAGAGGAGAACGCTGTACCTTGATGATCTCATCTAAGGTTTCAGATCCTTTAGCAAATCTAAGATTCAAGGTTTTTGCTTTCTCAACTTCTTTTCTTTGACTTACCACTTCACATTCTAGTTTTTCAATATGTTTCTTTGCTTCTTCAAGCTGTTTTTCAATGGTCTCTCTGATTATCTTTTGTTCTTCTGAGAGAATTTTGTAATCTTCTAAGCGAAGTTTGAGTTGATTATTTTCTTCAAGAAAATATTTTTCCTCTAGAGCATCCATAAAAGTATCCTTTTCTTCTTTTTGTTCAAATGCCATGAGAAGTCTAAGATCTTCTTCACATTCTTCCTCACTATTGGATGACTCATCAATATCTTCATTAGCATAGTAACTTTTCTTAGAGCTAGATCGGTTCTTATTCCTTCTTACTACTTTTCTTTTATAAGGACATTTTGCAGCATAATGACCAACTTTTCCACACTCAAAACATTTGAAGGGAAGCTTACCTTTGAATATTCCAGTACCTAGTTGGAGTTTTCTCACGAAATTTGCTTCTTCTTCATCGGATACATAGATGGATTCTTTGACAACCTCCTTTTCCTTTCCTTTTGTAGATGCCTTAAAAGCAGCTTCTCTTATTTGAGAAGGACCTCCTTGTCTCATTTCAAAAGCAGTCAGAGTACCATGTAATTGAACAATAGTAAGCGATTGCAGATCTTTCCTTTCTTCAATAGCTGAAACTTTAGAGTCAAATTTTGAAGTCAAGGATCTTAAGACCTTTTCCACAAGAGTAGTATCAGTTATGGTTTCACCCAAATTTCTCATTCGATTTACAATATCATCCAGACAAAGAAAGAAACTGGAAACACTCTCATCACTATGCATCTTCAAATTTTCATATTCAATTCTAAGAGTTTGAAGTTTTGCACTTAATCAAAACTTTTACTTTTTCATTCCTTAAAACCCATACGCTACTTTCCTTCAGTAAATCTGCGTATATATCACATGAATCCCCTTTATGAAACTAAAGTATATACATAGAATCTAGATGCGTATTTAAATCTTCACTTATATCATTCCATCATTCATTCATTAGATGTTCTATAAACAGTAAACATGTGCAGTAAGAACAGAATAAACCATCACACATAAGCATCACACATGAACACCGGGATTTTAGGTGAAAACCCAAGTCGGGAGAAAACCACCGCTGCGGTGCACCGACCTTCAATATTTTATTATAGAGAAAACATATTACAACATATGTCTTGTATAGAACTTGAGAAGCCCGATGCAGCAGGCACCCTGCTGGCTTGTTACCACAGCCTCTCGGGAAAGAGAGCTCCAACCCTAGTGTTACCGGCCTCTCTGGAAGGAGCTCACATTTTGTCCTGGGTTTTACCGACCCCCTCCCTTGGAAAGGCCCCTACAAACCCCTGGCAGAAGGCTAAAACCTCAGCACCACCTTGGACACGTTTCATCAATTTTCACAGTTTGGATCCAACAACTTCAATAGAACTACCACTTGCGAGGACACATTTCATCATATTTCAGGCTGGACCCTTTCCAAACTTTTAAACACAAACATACATCACTAGCAGATACTTAACAACCGCAGTCAGTCATGAAGCTCTGGCCGAGCAGATCAGTCTTCATACCAGCACTTAAACAAACCCTGCGTCCTACGCGCTCACTTCCTTTGATATTTACGCGTATATACGCGCTCCGTCCACACAAACCAGCGTATACCTCAGTGTATATTTTATTGCGCATACGCGCTTTCTCTTCGCTGAAGCCGCGTATATACGCGCTTCCTCCGCGGCGAAGTAGCGTATAGATCTTCAATCATTACAGAGCAACATACTTCATCAGATCAGATATTCAGTTCAGATCTACCCTTTTGCTTCAGACAGATGTTCGCCTAGATGCTTGCCTCATCACAGATCTAAGCCTTCCATAATCAGATCTAGCAAATACAAGAGCAATTCAAATCTAGATCCCCTTCTTCATCATTGGTGCATCATACATTCAGATTTATCATTCAAGTGTAACCCTTTCCATTCAGATATACTTCAGAGAGAAGTATTCATTCAAGCTCAGACATCTTGCACCCACACTCATGTTATGCACAATGAATTTGTTCTCCTTATATAGGTTTATCCCTTTTCAATACCACGAGCCCCTTTTTCAATACCATGGGCCAAACCAATACCATGAGCCCAAAACTACCTGGACGGGGTCAATTAGGCGGATCATTACCTAATACCATGGGTCAATACCATGGTGGTTACCCTTGGTTTTGCACTTTTTGAGCGCTTTAGCCCATACGCGACTTGGCACGTTCTTTTCCGCGTGCATACGCGACTTCCCCTAGGCCAATCCGTGTATACCTAGAGACATACTCTTTTTCATCATAGAATCTAGCACATGCTGAAATCCTTTCTTCATTGCCTTCTGTACTCACTGTAGATACATCAGATTTCCTTCATCAAGAACATATTCTATCAAGCACAACTTCATCAAGTAAGTTTTCATCATCTTTATCAGATGGGTTGCCTTTCAAGGACAACACTCGGCATCATATTGTCAACAAACATTATATCACATCAGATTTACATCATTTACTAAGTCCATCAAGTCAAGCATAACTTCATCAGGTGGATTGCCATCAAGGACAACACATGTCAACAGTCGCATGTCTTCATCTTCATTCAGTGGGTTGCCATCAAGGACAACATTCTGCATCATATTTCCAACAATCTCCCCCTTTGGACTTGATGGCAACCACGATGGTGTTTGGTTACCACAACGATTTAAGACAATATTTGACACCATTCTTTCTCTTCATTCAAACACCATGTCACTCTCCCCCTTTGACATCAAGGGCAAAGGCTCGGATCAACACCAACATACTCTCCCCCTTTCTCCTCATGTAGAGCGTTGTGCTTGTCCGTGTATATCTTGAAGTGACCAAGCTCCCCTTTGAGTTCATCTTTGAAACTTCAAACATATTTTTCGATAAAATTACTGTGACTCTATGACATTCACATCACCTTGATAGGTCATACTTACATCAAAGATTCATCCAAGTGGATTTACATATAAGACTCAAGTACCCTACCAAGTGGGTTTACACAATTCAACTCAGCTACCCAACCAAGTGGGTTTACAAATTTGACAAGTCCTTACATGACTGAATATTACAATTTTACATCATGGGTCTCAACAAGACCTTTTCATCAAATTACAAATATGACCATTTATGACCAACACCAGAAAGTCCTTAAGAAAGAGAACATATTTCAGAACCATCATAATGCCAACAATGCATTATACTCAGCAAAGCTAATGCTCCCCCTGAATCTGTGCAACCAAGCAATCTTTCCAAATGACTAAGGCTCCCCCTTAGTTTGTGCATTCTGAAAACTTCCACCAACAAATCATCAAGGCATCTTCATCAAAACATTAGAAACAGAATTATGAGAACTGGAACACCACCAGAGATACCAAACAGTATCAGAGATACCAAACAGCACTGCAGCTGTGCTGAAGAGAGCTGAACCAATACTGTGACAGGCCATCAATGCAACCCAACGAACCATGCTAGGTTCTTGAGGTTGACTAGCATCAACAGGAATACTTTGCGGAGCTAGTATGGGTACCCGCTCTAGAGAAAAAGTGACCACGATGGATCCATATCCAAAGTTATTTAGTTTTCCATTTTTCGCTCTAGTCAGTTGGCCTTCTACATTGGTCAACACAACTTCGCACCAGTTGAAAATGGTGCCTCGGAAATAGTCTACAGCAATACGCATCTGGGAACCGGTAGCCACAGGAAGTGCGGAACTCCCACACAGTCTCATAATAGTAAATGCAATCAATTTTAGCTCAGGATGGATGATAGTTTTGATATCAATCCATTTGTCCCTGGGGTCTACTTCATCATTACTGAACTCTTGTCGAAGGCTAGCGACAATTTTGCCACCTGGCCTAGTCCCAAACAAGGAAAGTTGTTCGCCCCTCTTGGACAAACCAGTCAGAAAATAAATATCCTCCAGCTCAATTTCGAGCTGGTGGCCGCCAATAATGAAACATTGGTCCTACACATTCCACCTATTTACCAGCCATGTCAGGAGGTCTACCTGTGCCCTCATGCCCTGAATGGCCCAAAATTTATACAAACCGCATGTTTTTAAAGCCTGCATTGTGGGAAAATGGAGCAACACGGCATCATCCACATCCTCATGCTCACATTCTCTCCAAATCAACATCTTGCTAATCCTACAATGCATAAAAAGATAAGTTAGAATAATCTAATTTGAAAATTTTTTGGCGAGAAATGGAAAATTTGATTTTGAAATTCAATTGCGCGGGGACCACACTTTTCCTTCATACACAGTGCATAGGAATGCATGCGTTCTATATTAAAAGTTTGGACCCACAACTTTTTTCTATATATAAAAAGGTCGGGGTCCGCAGGTCATGTGTGTTGTGCCTGCGGACCCCCGCGGGTAATTTCTTAAACATATTTTTCCTTTAAAAAATGAAAACTAAAGCCTAAAAAGAATTGTAAATGGATGAAAACCAAGATTAAGAGGTCGTGGATTACCCGGGACTGACAGTTCTCGATTTCATCAGACGGATCTTCCGGAATCTTCATAGGAACTTTTTACCCAAAAGCTTTTACTTTTCACTCTGAACTTGAACGGTAAAAATGAAGTTGAAAAAGTCCTTTTTTATAAGTTTTTTCAAATAGATGAATTTTTAATTTATTTATTTTTCACTTTAGAAAGGGAATTTTGAAAGAATTTTTACTTATTTTAAATAGGTATGTATAATGTTTCAAGTTTTTGTGCAAAAATTGGATTTATCAGGAGAATTGACCATTTTTCAACAAAGAGCATACTTTTATCAATTTTTCGGACTCTTTCAAAATTTTACGAAAAAGTGAAACATTGGAGTTCTCTTTTAAGCCCTTTTCAGACTCTCTAAACATGAAAATATTACCGAGTACTTGATTGTTAAAACTCATTAAAGTAAATGAATGATTGTCCCTTCAATATAGGTTTACCCCTTTTACGGACTGAAATGGGCTATTTACGAAAAAGGTATACGCTGACTAATTACAGTCAATAGAGTTCTCTCCTGCATTATTTTATCCTTTTTCAGGCTCGAGAGACTAAATTTACGAAAAATTACACCCATGGATTTTTCTTAATTTTTTTCTTCTGACTCACTAAAATTGAAAAACACTGAGTTTCTCCTATACTGTACTCGTTAAAATTTAACAGTAAAGGACTTGTTCAATTTTCAACAGGAATGAACCACTCCTTCTTAGGGTTCGAATCTTAAACTAAGTTGGACTCATTTGAAGGATGAGTTTGTAAACAAGAAAATGTTATCCTCCTCAATCTTGTCAAAAATAAAGTGTTACTTGCTAGAAATGGTGGGGGAAAAGAGAGGAAAATAAACTTGTTTGTTGTACTTTGATTTTTCAAAAATCTAGTTAACCACTCTTGAACATGGCACTTTAAATCACCTGGGTTGGGAAATCCTTTGCCTAACAGTTAATCGAGCCTTATTTGAAATTCTTCATCTGATTTCTGGGTATTAGCTTTGGGTCAACTGTCACCAAGCCATCTATAGTGTCGTTATGTGTTCAAAATGACAGTTCAAATGAACCATTCATCTGTAAAATATCTGTCATCCATTTTTGACCATCCCTGAGTCAGTCCTTGCCGATATATTTTCAAAACTTGATCTATGATTTCGTGTTGTGGGCCTACCTATGACATATCACTTTCTATCAACGACAACTCATTATCTAGGTAGTTGATACAGAAATCGTCAGTACCTTGAAATCTGCATGCCTCAATGGCAGTTTTCTCGCTTTCGACGATAGGTTGCATCATTGACCTTCGATCGAATGATTCCATGACGTGTTCGACTTCAAATCATTCATTCACATTTCATAGATTGTGTTATCACTCAAATTTTCCCTGAAGTTTTTGGAAGAGGAAAGGTGTCCGAGGTAACCACAAACCAATCTTTTTGATACAGAATCTAGCTAATCTGTTTCCAGAGAGGGCTCTCTCTTTCAAGTTTAGCTTTGTTTTTAGAAAATATTAGGCTAGTTATAAAGTCCAGGGGTTTTTTTTTAATTTGAATGGTGGAATTCCGTAACTGAGGGCAATATTAAGTAGTTTCAGGCCATTGGGATATGGAGTCAAAAAGATGGTTTCACTGGATTAAGTTTATCAACAAAAGATGGCTTTACAAGGCAAGATAATCAAACCAAACAACAATTTTAGATCTAAAGTGAATGGAATGGGTTTAGAATGGATGAAAGGAAATTAAGAATCTTTCAACATATTCATAGAGAGAAAATGAGTGATTACCAATAAAGAGCAGTTAAGTATTATTTACTAAATAATCAAATGCATAAACTGGCTAAACAAGAGCAATTAAGAATTCATTGTTTATAACCAATTTAGAAGAAAACATTTAGAATAAAAATGATTGAAATCAGACTACATTTAAGTACCTTCTGATTTATTATTTTTCATTAATTATTCAGAAATGAAACACTGTGATATAATAAACAGATATAAAGACTTAAAACACAAGGGAAAGGATGACTTATTGATCTGTAGTTTGACACATGAATCCTGTAAAAAGTCTTTAGCGTCAATTCATCATCCAGCTAGCCACAAAGAAATTTCTCCAATAGAAATTTATTCCAAAAAGTCAATGTTACAGTAAATTATAAGAATCCACCCAAAATACTTCCAAGAGTGAAGTATTTATACAAATTCTAAACTAAAATATATTGAAAAAAATATCAAGATTAGTTCACAAATCTCTCCAACTATTTTACATAAATAGAATTTAAGTAAAGGAAACTCAAACTAATGAATCTATTTGGAACTATTTTGTATGGATAGGTGATTAAAAATAGGATAATTCGAATTTTATCCAACTCTTACTTGATGATAAGGCATCCAAGTCACTAACTCCTTCCTTTCTTTGTGCATTCTGCTCCAACAATTCTGCAAACTTGGGGTCCAATGATACTTTTTTATTTCTCAATATGTAATATATATTTAAATAGTGAAAGAGGTTATTATGTACTAATATGTTGGTGAGATAAACCTCTTTCAGTTTCCTAAAATTCCTCTCCAACTGTGCACAATAGTCTCTGTACAAATATGTGTAAAACAGAGTTTTACAGAGTCTGAAAAATATCCTGTAAAGATGTGCATTTATCTCTGATTTTGAAATCGCTGTGAAAATAGTGAGACGGGTTTTTGTAGAAGGGTCTCTTAGGAATAAAAACCTCCTTCATTTTTTTATGATGTATTTCTGATTGGCCACAATATCCTTTGCAAAATGATGACTTAACTGGAATTTTCTGCAAAAAGTGCTTTCCAACATTGTTTGATATTTCCAAAACCATAATAGTTGTTAGAAACGTGAGAGAGGTTTTCATATATGTTCCTCTTAAGAACATAAACCTCCTTCAGTTTTGATAAATTCATCGTGGATTGATCACAATAGTTTCTGCAAAACTATGACTTAAACAGGAAATTTCTAAAGAATGTACCATTTTTTCTCTAATTTCATCTTTTAACCTTAAACTTCTTTTGATTGTTTTTCACTTTTGCTTTGGATAAAATTCATTGTGGCTGGTGAAAGTGTTTTCTTATTTGTTTAACCCTTAATATATTCATGTTTACTTTCACTGTTTACTGTTTAATTTTTACTTTTTATCGCTCTATTTTTATCTGTCTTCACTTTGTCATGAACTTGTACGCTCTGTTTTGTAACTATGTTCCCTGTTGTTTATCTTCATGCTAGCTGATTTACTTGAATTGGTCTTCAATCTGATACTCTTTAATCTTGATACTCTTTGACTTTTCTTTACTGTGTCCTTTTACCTTTAATGTGTAGTTTAGGTTTTTACTGTTTGTTTCAAAAGTAAATCGTTTAATATCCTGTTTCCTTTGCTTGTATTTCAACTGTATGTTTTGTCTTCCATCTCCGTTTGAATAGATTTGATAACACTCTTGGAGTAAAAAATTCTTATGACTAGTATTAAGACTGTTTATCCAAGGATGTGGTCTCTTGATCACCTGTAAAGCAAAACAAATTGTTAAGAAAGCATTGGTTTGCAGGGGAGGTCGAAAAGGTTTCATTTGATATTGAGAGGTCTGTGGAGTGAATCTGGAATGATTTTTGGGAGGTAAACCATGCTCTAATTGGTTAATATAGGCTTCAGGTGGCGCAGCTGGGTTACAAATGGTTTTACTGCACAATTAGGCGAAAATGAGCAACACTAGGGTATTTGTGTTTAAACGGGTAAACAATTGATATTGGCGGGTAAGCTTTGAATGAATAGTGGACAGATAGTGCTAACTTGACGATGTGAAGTTTTTTCGTTAGTGGGAGGTGGTAAGCGGTACGCAATCGCACCACTTTTGGAGAAAGGTGGTTTTGAGCGGAGGGGCATCGATTCCATACAATGAACGACGCGTGGCGTTGTACGATCTAGAAAACTGCTTGGCCATTGTGCGTTATCGTTTAGACGCGGATGGCTACCGATATTGTTAATAGCCATAGATCTTAGATGGGTTGATCGAATGATGGTCAGGACATGGAAATGAATGGAAGATAACAAGGCGGGCCCGATGCTTTTAATTATGAGTTAATTGTATCAGGGGTGATTTGATTGGCGGGTCAGGTTATTAATTAATCATGAGGATTAATTATCCCTTATTGATATGGTGGAGAAATGCGATCACGATTAATCAAATATTTGACTAATTGATCATGATTAATACATTAAAATGGTTATTTTTCAACCAAATGGGCGGGATATTATTATTTGGGAATTATTAAAATAATACGGGAAAAAGGTGAAAATTTATTTGAGAGTTATATACTATGTGTTAAATTTAATATGATTATGAAATGAAAAGCGCCAGGTTAAAACATTTCACGTATATATTCAAACTTAGGCTAAAGATGGAAAAAGGGGTTTTTTAGGTGATGTTATGTATTTTCCTAAGTAAAGTAGGAATTTACACTTAGGAAATGAGTTTATGAAATAAAATGAATGGTTTGTGGATGATTATAAGTACTTAGGGTCTTAAATCATTGGGCCGAGGGTCCGGTCCCTCCAAAAGTCAGAGAAATGCTCTGAGCCCATTTAATTTTCAAAGACCTTAATACTTCAGGGGAATTAGTGAAATCTTTAGGGAAAAATGTGAATGGAAATTAGTTATTTAACCTTGTCTTTCTTGAAATGCATCAAGTGAAATGTCTGTCTTATAATTGTGATAAAAGTAAAATTTAACACATCTAAAGACATTATCCATCACAAGTAATTATGAAACACCATCTACCTACCCTCTGTTGGCAATATGATGCAGAGTGTTGTCCTTGATGGCAACCCACTGAATGAAGATGCAGACATATGAATATTGACATGTGTTGTCCTTGATGGCAATCCACCTAATGAAGTTATTCTTGACATAATGGACTTGTGTGTACAGAAGGAAATGAAGAAAGGATTTCAGCATGTGCTAAATCTTGATGAAAAGAGTATGTCTCTATGTATACACGGATTTTCCTAAGGGGAGTCGCGTATGCACGCGGGAAACAACGTACCAAGTCACGTATGGGAAAAAAGCGCTCAAAAAGTGCAAAACCAGGGGTATCCACCATGGTATTGACCCATTGTATTGGGTAATGATCCGCCTAATTGACCCCGTCCAAGAATACCATCGGAAGTGATGAAGTTTTGGGCTCATGGTATTGTTTTGGCTCATGTATTGAAAAAGCTAAACCTATAAAGAGATGAAATTTATGCAAGGATAGGTTTTTGGTTACAAGATGTCCTGAAGCCAATGAATACTTCTCTCTGAAGTATATCTGAATGGAAAGGGTTACACTTGAATGATAAATCTGATTGTATGATGCACCAATGATGAAGAAGGGGATCTAGATCTGAATTGCTCTTGTATTTGTTAGATCTGATTATGGAAGGCTTAGATCTATGATGAGGCGAGCATCAAGGCGAACATCTGTCTGAAGAAAAAGGGTAGATCTGAACTGAATATCTGATCTGATGAAGTATGCTGCTCTGTAATGATTGAAGATCTATACGCCATTTAATGGCGCGATATACGCGGATTCGAAGATAAAGTGTATGCAATGAGATAAGATTGCAGGTATACTTGTGTGGACGAAAGCGCGTATATACGTGACATCAGTGAAGTGAAAGCGCGTATGCAAACTAGGGTTTGTTGAAGCATGGGGTATGAAACATCTGATCTGTTCTGCTGTATTACTGCTATCTGATCTGTGTTGTCTGAATTGGTTAGTATCTGTTTGGTGAAGTATGTTTGAGCTTAAAAGTATGGAATGGGTCCAGTCTGAAAATATGATGAAACATGGCCTGCAAGTTGTGTTCTATTGAAGTTGTTGGATCCAGTGTAAAAATTGATGAAACGTGGTCCTCAGAGGTACTGAGGGTTGTAGCCTTCAGTCAGGGGGTCGTAGCTCCCTTCCAGGTGAGGCTGGTAAACGAGATCAGGGGGTCGGAGCTCCCTTCCAGGAGAGGCTGGTAAACGAGCGCAGGTGGGTGCCTGCATGTTGGTAGAAGTCTGCACCAACACATATGTTGTAAAAATTTTTCTCAATAATAAAATATTGAAGGCTGAGCAACGGCAGCGGTGGTTTTCTCTCGACTTGGGTTTCCACCTAAAAATCCTGGTGTTCATGTGTGATGCTTTGTGTGATGGTTTACTCTGCTCTTACTGTTCATGTTTACTGTTTATTAAACATCTGATGAATGATTGATGGAATGATTTAAGTGAAGATCTAATAACATAATTAGATCTCTGTGTATACGCGAGTTTCATAAAAGGTATCCGCGTATATACGCGAGTCTGTTTCAGGAAAGTAGCGTATGGGTTTTAGAAATAAGAAAAAGTAAAAGTTTTGAATATGCAGTAAATACTGATTCACCCCCCCTCTCAGTATTTTTCCCAACAATTGGTATCAGAGCAGGTTCTTCTGCAGAAGCTTGATCGCTTGAAGGAGATTTGTCGCAATGGGAAGTCAAGAAGGAGTAATGTCTATAAATCCACCTCTATTCAATGGAAGCAATCTGATATTCTGGAAATTACGAACAAAAGAATATCTGCAAAGTCTTGGTGCAGATGTATGGGCAATCGTGGAAGAAAGTTATCAATACCCGGCAAGTATTCCTACTGATGCTGCTGAAAGAAAGAAGTATGAAGTCAATGCCAAAGCAGTGAATGTCTTATTAGGAAGCATGTCTGAATCAGAATTTACTAAAGTGATGCAGCTACATTCAGCAAAGGAGATATGGGACAAAATCATTCTAAGCTATGAAGGAGATACAAAGTTAAAAAATGCAAAACTCCAAACTCTTAGAATCGAATATGAAAATTTGAAGATGCATAGTGATGAAAATGTTGCCAGTTTCTTTCTTCGTCTAGATGATATTGTAAATCGGATGAGAAATTTGGGTGAAACCATAAGCGATACTACTCTGGTGGAAAAGGTCTTAAGATCCTTGACTTCAAAATTTGACTCTAAAGTTTCAACTATTGAAGAAAGGCAAGATCTGCAAACTCTTACTATTGTTCAATTGCATGGTATTCTGACTGCTTTTGAAATGAGGCAAGGAGGCCCTTCTCAAATCAAAGAAGCTACTTTTAAGGCTTCAGCAAAAGGAAAAGAAAAGGAAGTTGTCAAAGAATCCAGCTATATATCTGAAGAAGAAGAAGAAGCAAATTTTGTGAGAAGACTTCAACTAGGTACCGGAAAGTTCAAAGGTAAGCTTCCTTTCAAATGTTTCAATTATGGAAGAGTTGGTCATTATGCTGCAAAGTGTCCTTATAAAGAAACCTTGGCTAAAGGAAAAGAAGTAGCAAGAAGGAATAAGAATCGATCTAGCACAAGGAAAAGTTATTATACTAATGAAGACAGTGATGGATCATCTAATAGTGAGGAAGAATGTGAAGAAGACTTTAGAATTCTCATGGATTTTGAACAAAGAGAAGAAAATGATACTTTCGTGGATGCTCTAGAGGACAATGATTTTCTTGAAGAAAACAATCAACTCAAAGTAAGCCTAGTAGAAAAGAACATAATCATAGAGACTCTTGAAAGACAGCTTAAAGCCAAGGAAAAACGCATTGAGGAATTGGAGTGTGAAATAGTAAGTCTAAGGAAAGATAATGAGAAAGTGAAGACTCTCAATCTTAGATTTGCTAAAGGTTCAGAAACCTTAGATGAGATTATCAAGACACAACGGTCTCCTCTTATAAAAACAGGTCTTGGATATACTGGGGAATCTTCCCAGACTTCAGCACCAAATTATCTGAAGGCAGTCACAACTGGTTCTCTTCATTCAGCCACTCAGCAAGGGAACAAAGGATCTTTACAGGTAAAGCATGATCATCTCAAATCAAGGATCACTAACGGGGAGATCCCTCAAAGAAGCAACAACCAACAGGTAAATTCAAATAGAAGATTTCATGATTGCAGAAATTTCTACTTCAATGGACAATGTTTCTCATGTCACAATTTTGGTCATAAAGCTGTTCAATGTGTTGCATATAAAACCATCATGACAAGAGAAGCAAGAAAGAAAAGAATGAATATTGAACCAAAGAAGAATACCTATAACAACTTTTCTCCTCTTCAAAATGAAGTTGAATGTACTTATTGCAATAACTTTGGTCATGAAGAATCTGAATGCAGGAGCAAGGTCCGGCCAAATGAACATGTTTCCTCAAGCTCTAAAGTATGGAAAAAGAAAGAATTACAGGTTGAAAATTGTGGGATAGAATTATTTGCAGAAGGTGAAGAAAATCAATGGTACATTGATAGTGGGTGCTCAAGACACATGACAGGTGACAAAAGCAAACTTCTTACATATAATTCTCTAGAAAAGGAAAAGAAAGTTACATTTGGAAATGATACTCCTGCTGTAATTAAAGGAAAAGGGTCAGTATTTCTAAAAGAAAAGGTGAAGGCTAATGATGTCATGTATGTGGATGGATTAAGGCATAACCTATTAAGTGTAAGTCAAATGTGTGATCAAGGAACATAAGTGGTCTTTAGTTCAAAGGAATGTGTGGTTCGTGATCTTGATACAGGTAAAATCATTATAAAAGGAAAAAGAAATCCTAGCAACCTGTATGTACTGAACGGCATAGATCAATGTTACTTGAGCAAGTCTTGAGAAAATTGGCTATGGCATAGAAGGCTGGGGCATCTGAGCTTCTCTCAAATCAACAAAGCAAGCAGACTTCAAGCTGTTCGTGGTCTTCCCAATATTAATCTACCAGAAAGCATCATATGCAAATCTTGTCAATTCGGTAAGCAGACCAGAGTACGTTTTAATGCCAAAGAAGGATCATCAAGTAAGCCTCTTGAACTCATTCATACTGACATATGTGGACCTATAAGGAAGAAGTCACCACGTGGGGAAGAATACTATATCTTATTTATTTATGATTACTCTAGAATGTGTTGGATCGGGCTCATTAAACACAAGGATGAAGCATTTGAAAAATTTCAGATCTTCAAAGCTTTAGTTGAAAATGAAGTAGATCTAAAAATCAAGTGTCTTAGATCTGATCGAGGAGGAGAATATACATCAAATGAATTCCTTGAATTTTGTGAACAACATGGCATAAAAAGACAATTCTCTGTAGCAGGTACTCCACAACAAAATGGCGTAGCAGAAAGAATGAATAGAACAATTCAACAAATGACTAGAGCTATGCTCGATGATTCTGGAACTCCTGACATGTTCTGGGGAGAAGCATCACATACAGTAGCTAACATTCTCAACAAGGCTCATGTTCGGGTAAATAGTGACAAAACTCCATATGAACTCTGGTATGGTAATTCTCCATTTGTGAAGCATTTTAGAGTTTTTGGAAGTAAATGTTTTATCAAAAATAATGATGAAAAGCTTGGCAAGTTTGACCTAGATCAGATGAAGGGATATTTCTTGGTTACTCATCTTCAAGCAAAGCATACAAATGTTACAATAAAAGGCTTCGAAAGATTGTTGAATGCATTGATGTTGTTATTTATGAGTCTCCTGCAGCTCCTAAAGAAGAAAAACAAACAACAAAAGAAGATGATGGTGACCTATGTCCTTCTACATCAAATGACATAGACAATGAATCCAATGAAGAACCTGAAGATGATCTATCTGGAAAAGCTCCATCAAGATATGTGCAAAAGAATCATCCTGAATCTCAAATTTTTGGTGACAAGGAATCAGGTGTACGAACAAGGAGAACTCTTGTAGGATATTCTAATCTTCTGGCACTTCTATCCACAATTGAACCACATAATGTCAATCAAGCTAGCAAAGATGAATGTTGGAAGCAAGCCATGAATGAAGAACTTGATCAAATTGAAAAAAATGACACTTGGGATTTGGTACCAAGACCACATGATAAAAATTTCATTGGAACTAAATGGATCTTCAAGAACAAGCTAAATGAGAATGGGGATGTTGTAAGAAACAAAGCTAGATTGGTCTGCAAAGGGTATACTCAACAAGAAGGTATAGACTTTGAAGAAACTTTTGCTCCTGTAGCTAGACTTGAAGCCATAAGAATGTTTCTTGCCTTTTCAAGTTATCAACAAATCAAAGTCTATCAAATGGATGTTAAATCTGCTTTTCTTAATGGTGATCTCGAAGAAGAAGTATATATAGAACAACCGGAAGGATTCATTTTGGGAAATGATGCAAATCTTGTTTGTAGACTTAAAAAGGCTCTATATGGTCTCAAACAAGCTCCAATAGCTTGGTATTATTGTCTTGACAAATATCTTCATCAACAAGGATTTTCAAAGGGGTCTGCTGATAGAAACTTATACACAAAAGTTGAAAATGATAAACTATTGATTGTGGTTGTATATGTTGATGATATCATATTTGGGAGTAATGAAGAATCTTTGAGTCAAAAATTTTCTTCTGTCATGCAGCAAGAATTTGAAATGTCCTTACTTGGAGAACTAACATTCTTTCTTGGATTACAAGTGCATCAAACTGCAGACGGTATATTCCTATCACAAGCAAAATATCTTAAGCAAATTCTGAAGAAGTATGGCATGGAAGAATGAAAACCTGTAAGTACACCAATGATAACCGGATGCAATCTCAGTTCTCATGATGATTCTCCCACGGTGAATCAACCAGAATACAGATCAATGATAGGAAGTCTACTTTATCTCACTGGAACTAGACCAGACATTATGCATGCATTTGGGATTGTTGGACGATTCCAAGCTAATCCAAAAGAGTCTCACCTTCAGGCTGTTAAAAGAATTTTCAAATATCTTCAAGGAACTCAAGACCTTGGTCTATGGTATCCAAATAATGCTGATCTTACTCTTCATGCTTACACTGATGCAGATTGGGCTGGAAGTGTTGATGATCGGAAAAGCACTAGTGGTGGTGCATTCTATATGGGACCCCGGCTAGTATCTTGGTTCAGCAAGAAGCAAAATTCTATTGCCTTATCTACAGCAGAAGCAGAATATGTGGCTACCGCATCTTGTTGCACTCAACTCCTTTGGATGATGCAAACCTTGCAAGATTTTCAAATCAAATTTACATCTCCTGTCCCCATTAAGTGTGACAATACAAGTGCCATTAGTATTTCAAAGAATCATGTTATGCATTCGAAGACCAAGCACATTCCCATCAAGTATCACTTCTTACGTGAACAAGTGCTTGAGAAAAAGGTGAAGTTGGAGTATGTTCCCTCCAAAGAAAAAGTTGCTGATATCTTTACCAAACCTCTGCCCAAGGAAGCATTCGAGTATCTAAGATAGAAGCTGGGAGTGTTCTCTGCCAGTCAAAAGAACAATTCACTTAAATTTAGAAGATGGCATTGGATACGTAGGTTTCCTGAATCATAGTCGCATATATACGCGAGTTCATGCACAGAAAACCACGTATGTCTGATTGCTGACATTTTTATGATTGGAGTCAACTCTCTTCAGCACATCTGCAGTGTTGTTTGGTGTATCTGATACTGTTTAGTATCTCTGGTGGTGTTCCAGTTCTCATAATTCTAATTCGTGCCTTGATGATTTGTTGCTGAAATTGTTCAGGATGCACTAACTAAGGGGGAGCCTTAGTCATATGGAAAGGTTGCTTGGATGCACAGATTCAGGGGGAGCATTAGCTTTGCTGAGTATAATGCATTGTTGGCATTATGATGGTTCTGAAATATGTTCTCCTTCTTGCGGACTTTCTGATGTTGGTTATGAAAAGTCATTTTTGTATATTGATGAAAAGGTCATGTTGAGACCCATGATGTAAATTTGTAATATTCAGTCATGTAAGGACTAGTCAAAGTTACAAACCCACTTGGTTGGGTAGCTGAGTCATTTTTTTTGTAAAACCACTTGGTTGGGTACTTGAGTCTCATGTGTAAATCCACTTGGTTGGAAATTTGATGTAAGTATGAGTCTTTGGTGATAAGAAGTTAATAGAGTCATGTACTTCATTGGAAAATATGTTTGAAGATTCAGCATGAACTCAGGGGGAGCTTGATCACTTCTATGTATATCAGATCTGCTTCTTACACATGAGGAGAGTATGTTGGTTTTTGATCAGCCCTTTGCCCTTGATGTCAAAGGGGGAGAGTGACATGGTGTTTGAATGGTGTCATTGTATTCTTAATGTACCTATCTGCTGTGGTAACCAAACACCATCGTGGTTGCCATCAAGTCCAAAGGGGGAGATTGTTGGCAATATGATGTAGAGTGTTGTCCTTGATGGCAACCCACTGAATGAAGATGCAAACATATGACTATTGACATGTGTTGTCCTTGATGGAAATCCACCTAATGAAGTTATTCTTAACATAATGGACTTGTGTGTATAGAAGGCAATGAAGAAAGGATTTCAGCATGTGCTAAATCTTGATGAAAAGAGTATGTCTCTATGTATATGTGGATTTTCCTAGGGGGAGTCGCGTATGCATGCGGGAAAAAACGTACCAAGTCACGTATGGGAAAAAAGCGCTCAAAATGTGCAAAACCAGGGGTATCCACCATGGTATTGACCCATTGTATTGGGTAATGATCCGCCTAATTGACCCCGTCCAAGAATACCATCGGAAGTGATGAAATTTTGGGCTCATGGTATTGTTTTGGCTCATGGTATTGAAAAAGGTTAAACCTATATAAAGAGATGAAATTCATTATGCAAGGATAGGTTTTTGGTTGCAAGATGTCTAAGCTTGAATGAATACTTCACTCTGAAGTAGATCTGAATGGTAAGGGTTACACTTGAATGATAAATCTGAATGGATGATGCACCAATGATCAAGAAGGGGATCTAGATCTGAAATGCACTTGTATCTACTAGATCTTCTTATGGAAGGCTTAGATCTGTGATGAGGCGAACATCTAGGCAGACATCTGTCTGAAGAGAAAGGGTAAATCTGAACTGAATATCTGATCTGAAGAAGTATGCTGCTCTATAATGATTGAAGATCTATACGCTACTTAGCCGCAGAGGAAGCGCATATATACGCGGATTCGCTAAAGATAAAGCCTGTATGCGCAATGAAATATACACAGAGGTATACGCTGGTTTGTGTGGACGGAAGCGCGTATATACGCGACATCAGTGAAGTGAAAGCGCGTATGCAAACTAGGGTTTACTGAAGCATGGGGTATGAAACATCTGATCTGTTCTGCTGTATTACTGCTATCTGATCTGTGTTGTCTGAATTGGTTAGTATCTGTTTGGTGAAGTATGTTTGAGCTTAAAAGTATGGAATGGGTCCAGTCTGAAAATATGATGAAACGTGGCCTGCAAGTTGTGTTCTATTGAAGTTGTTGGATCCAGTGTGAAAATTGATGAAACGTGGTCCTCAAAGGTACTGAGGGTTGTAGCCTTTAGTCAGGGGGTCGTAGCTCCCTTCCAGGTGAGGCTGGTAAACGAGATCAGGGGTTCAGAGCTCCCTTCCAGGAGAGGCTGGTAAACGAGTGCAGGTGGGTGCCTGCATGCTGGTAGAAGTCTGCACCAGCACATATGTTGTAAAATGTTTTCTCAATAATAAAAGATTGAAGGCTGAGCAACGACAACGGTGGTTTTCTCCCAACTTGGGTTTCCACCTAAAAATCCTGGCGTTCATGTGTGATGCTCTGTGTGATGGTTTACTCTGCTCTTACTGTTCATGTTTACTGTTTATTAAACATCTGATGAATGAATGATGGAATGATTTAAGTGAATATCTAATAACATAATTAGATATCTGTGTATACGCGAGTTTCATAAAAGGTATCCGCGTATATACGCGAGTCTGTTTCAGGAAAGTAGCGTATGGGTTTTAGAAACAAGAAAAAGTAAAAGTTTTGAATATGCAGTAAATACTGATTCACCCCCCCTCTCAGTATTTTTCCCAACACCCTCCCTACTTTAACCTAGAATTTTTTCCTTCTTTATTTGGGTGCACCTAGACTCGCAAACCTTTATCAATCTTCTTTTTCTTTTACATGGCAAGCCTACCTAAGTCTACACTTATTACATCCAAGGGCTCAGATTAAACTATTGAGCTCCTTTTTATTTAATCTACCTATCTACTTATCTTCCAAGATTAAACTATTTGGCTAGATATTTATTCTCTATTCTACAACTTGAAATTTGAAAAATGAATGAGTCAAGTTTAAACAGTTTGACTCTTCATAAATTGTGGCAAAATTTTAACAAGATGCACACAATTACTTATTACAGAAAATGAAATAGTAGTCGCATTTGGACTTGCACACTTTCGTGGTCTATTTTTGTTTGGGGTTCATTTCTTTCACTTTTTTTTTTGACCATTTTATTCTTTTCATCCTTTGATTTTTCTTTTAGGGTATATCCTCTTTACATTTTTTAAATTTTTTTATTTTTTGAAAAAATGAAAAACCTTTGCAACAAGAAAAGGTATGAACATATTACATAGCTCATCAAGTCAATCATGAAATATGACACCTATTGCTATAGGAGTCTAACACTGGCTCCACTTGGAGATGGCTTTTCCTGGTGAAAAGTCAATAACAGCAGGTCAGTTGGCCTCAAAATAATTATGACTGAACTATGGAATCTTCTTCTACTTGTTGCTTTATTGTATGTATGACAGTAATACTTCTGAAGCTTAGGGCCTTCTCCTCAGGATTCAACTCTAGTAAGTTACTATCCACTCAAAACTTAAAACTTTGTTTCCCAGTTGAAGATCTTCTGCCTTGGTCCAATCCCGAACATGCATTTTCTATTGCTGAAAATCTTGAATTGAATATAGTCCTTTTTTTGCAACCTGAAATCTAATCTGAAAATAAAACAATACACAAAAAATTTCAAACCAACTTAATGAAAAACTAGTTAAAAATTGAAAACTAAAAAAGAAAAAATGCTTAAAATCCTGAGCTTATTAGCACTCATCTACCTACTCAATCTACTGTTCAACTGCTAGTTAGGTAAAATGAAATAGCCAATCCAACCATTCAAGCATTATGTACTTTGATATATTTTGTTGCATTTTCTTGTTGATTATCAAAACTGTACTTCTGCAACCTATTAGAAACTTGTCAACAAATGAGAGGATAAGGAAACATTTGATTTCCTTTGTTGACTCTAGAAACTGTACAAAAGGATCTTCCAAAATATATACACTGATGTTTAACTTATCTAAAAATTTGTACATCTGTTCTGGATGGCCTCCATGCCATGAATCTAAAATGTTATTTTCGTCTTTATCTCCTTGCAAACTTTCAGATAAGATTTGTGATGAGATTCCTACTGATTGTAATGTTTGACTGTTGAATTCTTTATCATCTTGATTCTGAAAATAATATTTAGTTAATAGAGGAATGCTTTGAATGCCTTCAATATTCAACATATCTGCTATTGGATCCTGAAAAACTTGGGAAAATGGTTGTAACCTATAGCATATAGGTTTCCATGAGACTTCATAAACTTCAACAAGTTTCTCATCCTTTTCATTAAATATGTTATACCATATTTCTTTGAAACACTAAAATGATTCAAAAAATAGTTGTATGAAACTTTCTTGTGTCATTTGATCATTTATTTCAATAGGAACTGATAACTGCAACTGTGAAACTAAAAAATCTTGATCAATAGTTTCATTATATTATTTTTTGTCAATCACAATTTCTAGAGATTGTTGATTATTGATGGCATGATAGTTTTATCTAATGAACTGAAATGAAGAAAAACAAAGAGGTAAAGAACCTTCACTTATTTCCACATTTTCTGCTTTTTCTTCCTCACTCTCATGGTTTATCTGTATTGGTTGATCACTGTCTTCAATCTAGTGAAACTGAGTTTCTTCTTCCCACAAACTAGCTTCTGATTGCTCTATAAAACTAGCTTGAGTTTGGAGAACATAACTATCATCGTAATGATCATACTTAGGCAAATCATCAAAAGAAGGAATGTCATCAAACATACACATTAGATTAACAAATTCCTCTTCCTCATATTGATTTGTAAATTCATTTTCTGATCTATGATAATTTGAAATAAGAGGAATTTTTTCATGGCTATCAACCTCTTCTATTTCTTCATGGTGATTTTGAATAAAAAATTCTTCTTTCATAGTGATCTCCTGTGTTATTTCATCTAGTTTTCTTAACAAAAGGCCGAGTTTTACCTCTGCAATATTTTTCTTTTCCTCTTCTTCCGCTTTCAACTTTTCCTGTTTGATTTGCAGATTAACTTCTACATCGATTGCAATGTTCTGCATCTGTACAAGTGTTTTTGGATCTCTTTCTCTTAATCGAAATTTTATTTCTGGATCAAAGGCACTTGGATAATGCAAGAGAGGTGAATCATGAGGAGGTCTAATATTTTCTAGCAATGAATAATAAACTTGATTAAATCTATCAGAAAATTGTTGTATTGTTTCATTTGGATGTCTTTTTAATTGATTATATTCTTCCATGATCACAAAATGATTAACTTTGATTATCCATCTATCAAGGAAAAGTTTGATAAACTGCTGGAAATTTGAGATGCTAGCATTAGGCATATTTTTGAACCAACTCTTTATTCTATTTTGCAAAGAAAGAGAAAAAAGTCTGATTTTAACATCATCTTCATCAATCTCAAATAAATCCAAATAATTTTCAAAACCTCGAATATGTTTTTGGGTAGTGATACCATTCTCTCCATCAAATCTAGGAAGATACTTGTAGTATTTTTTAGAAAATCATGGAGTATAGGAGGTAAAATAAGGGGCTTATATCTATCTGAAACTTTATATGGCACAAGGATATGTACAGGGATTGTAAGATCAGTCTTGATTATTTGAGGCTTCTTAATTGGAAAATGATCATCATTAGATTCATAAGAAAGCTGCTCAAAGAGATTAGGAGAATTATTACTTAAAATATTCAAAGGAAAATAACTAAAAACTAATCTAAGATCTTCTATAAAATACAATATACATTGAAAAAATTTCTTAATGAGAAATAACATAATGTCTTGGATTAAGATCCAAGTTGAAAGCCTGATCTTTCCATATTGTTCTTTGAGGTTCATTCCTCCAGTGGAGTCTTAGTAGTGAAATTGATTTTGGAGTCGCCAGGTGGATGATTTTAAACTTTGTGTTTCTGATCCCTTTCCACCACCATAGATCAGATCTAAACTTGTAAAAAAATTCTGAAGAAAAATTTAGTTCTTCAAGAAACCAAATTTTGAGTATTTTATGATTATTTTGTTTTTTTTTATGAATTTTCAAAACAACTTCTATGATTTATTTAAGAGGCTTTAGATATGAGATTTAAACTTTCTTAAAGACTTATTTGACAAGAGGAACTGATCAAGTATTTGAAACCAGATGTTCAATCCATAAACTAGACCGGAGATAGACTAAAGCAACATTTATTTACTTTTGCAATTGCAAAGCAAGAGCAATTTCAAAGGCTATCTGGCTAACTTCAAGCTCCGTCTATAGTTTATAAAATAAACAATAGTAACAATACAATTATTATGATCCCTAGTGGAGTTGCCACTATGTTATCACTCATATTTTCCTTGAAGTTGTTGGAAGAGGAAAGGTGTCCGAGGTAACCACAAACCAATTTTTTAGATACAAATCTAGCCAATCTGTATCCAGAGAGGGCTCTCTCTTTCAAGTTTAGCTTTGTTTTTAGAAAATATTAGGCTAGTTATAAAGTCCAGGGGTTTTGTTTGAATTTGAATGGTGGAATTCTGTAACTGAGGGCAAGATTAAGTAGTTTCAGGCCATTGGGCTATGGAGTCAAAAAGATGGTTTCACTGGATTACGTTTATCAACAAAAAATGGCTTTACAGGGCAAGATAATCAAACCAAAGAACAATTTTAGATCTAAAGTGAATGGAATGGGTTTAGAATGGATGAAAGGAAATTAATAATCCTTCAACATATTCATAGAGAGAAAATAAGTGATTACCAATAAAGAGCAGTTAAGTATTATTTACTAAATAATCAAATGCATAAACTGGCTAAACAAGAGCAATTAAGAATTCATTGTTTATAACCAATTTAGAAGAAAACATTTAGAATAAAAATGATTGAAATCATATTACACTTAAGTACCTTATGATTTATACTTTTTCATTAATTATTCAGAAATGAAACACTGTGATATAATAAACAGATATAAAGACTTAAAACACAAGGGAAAGGATGACTTATTGATCCGTAGTTCGACACATGAATCCTGTAAAAAGTCTTTAGCGTCAATTCATCAACAAGCTAGCCACAAAGAAATTTCTTCAATAGAAATTTATTCCAAAAATTCAATGTTACAGAAAAGTATAAGAATCCACCCAAAATACTTTCAAGAGTGAAGTATTTATACAAATTCTAAACTAAAATATCTTGAAAAAAATATCAAGATTAGTTCACAAATCTCTCCAATTATTTTACATAAATAGAACTTAAGTAAAGGACACTCAAATTAATGCATATATTTGGCATTATTTCTTATGGATAGGTGATGAAAAATAGGAGAATTTGAATTTGATCCAACTCTTACTTGATTATAAGGCATCCAAGTCATTAACTCCTTCCTTTCTTTGTGCATTCTGCTCCAACAATTTTGCAAACTTGGGGTCCAATGATACCTTTTTATGTCTCAATCCGTAAAATATATGTAAAATGTGAAAGAGTTTATTATGGATTAATATGTCAGTGAGATAAACCTCTTTCATTTTCCTAAAATTCCTCTCCAACTGTGCACAATAGTCTCTGTACAAATATGTGTAAGACAGAGTTTTACAGAGTCTGAAAAATAGCCTGTAAATATGTGCATGTATCTCTGATTTTGAAATCACTGTGAAAAAATTGAGATAGGTTTTTGTATAAGGGTCACTTAGGAAAAAATACCTCCTTCAGTTTTGTATGATGTATTTCTGATTGGCCACAATATCCTCTGCAAAATGATGACTTAACTGGAATTTTCTGCAAAAAGTGTTTTCCAACATTGTTTGATATTTCCAAAACCATAATAGCTGTTAGAAAAGTGAGATATTTTTTCGTAGATGGTCCTCTTAGGAACATAAATATCCTTCAGTTTTTCAAAATTCATCTTGGATTGATCACAATAGTTTCTGCAAAACTACGACTTAAACAGGAAATTTCTAAAGAATGTACCATTTTTGCTCTAATTTCATCTTTTAACCTTAAACTTCTTTTGAATGTTTTTCACTTTTACTTTGGATAAAATTCATTGTGGCTGGTGAAAGTGTTTTCTTCTTTGTTTAACCCTTTATATCTTCATGTTTATTTTCACTTTTTACTGTTTACTTTTTACTTTTTATCGCTCTATTTTTATCTGTCTTCACTTTGTCATGAACTTGTACGCTCTGTTTTGTAACTATCTTCCCTACTGTTTATCTTCATGCTAGCTGATTTACTTGACTTGGTCTTCAATATGATACTCTTTAATCCTGATACTCTTTGACTGTTCTTTACTATGTCCTTTTACCTTCAATGTGTAGTTTAGGTTTTTATTGTTTGTTTCAACAGTAAATCGTTTAATATCCTATTTCCTTTGCTTGTCTTTAAACTGTATGTTTTATCTTCCATCTCCGTTTGAATAGATTTGATAACACTCTTCGAGTAAACAAGTCTTATGACTAGTATTAAGACTGTTTATCCAAGGATGTGGTCTCTTGATCACCTGTAAAGCAAAACAAATTGTTAAGAAAGCATTGGTTTGCAGGGGAGGTCGAAAAGGTTTCATTTGATGTTGAGAGGTCTGTGGAGTGAATCTGAAATGATTTTTGGGAGGTAAACCATGATCGAATTGGTTAATAGAGGCTTCAGGTGGTGCAACTGGGTTACAAATGGTTTTACTGCACAATCAGGCGAAAATGAGCAACACTATGGTATTTGTGTTTAAACGGGTAAACAGTTGATATTGGCGGGTAAGCTTTGAATGAATAGTGGACAGATGGTGCTAAATTGATGATGTGAAGTTTTGTCGTTAGTGGGAGGTGGTAAGCGGTACACGATCGCACTGCTTTTGCAGAAAGGTGGTTTTGAGCGGAGGGGCAGTGATTCCATACAATGACTGACACGTGGCGTTGTACGATCCAGAAAACCACTTGGCCATCGCGCGTTATCGTTTGGACGCGGATGGCTACCGATATTGTTAATAGCCATAGATCTTAGATGGGTTGATCGAACGACGGTCGGGACAGGGAAATGACTGGCAGATAACAAGGCGGGACCGATGCTTTTAATTATGAGTTAATTGTATTGGGGGTGATTTGATTGGTGGGTTAGGTTATTAATTAATCATGAGAATTAATTAACCCTTATTGATATGGTAGAGAAATGCGCTCACGATTAATCAAAGATTTGAATAATTAATCATGATTAATACATTAATATGGTTATTTTTCAACCAAAGGGGCGGGATATTATTATTTGGGAATTATTAAAATAATACGAGAAAAAGGTGAAATTTATTTGGGAGTTATATACTATGTGTTAAAGTTAATATGATTATGAAATGAAAAGCGCCAAGTTAAAACATTTCACGCATATATTCAAACTTAGGCTAAAGATGAAAAAAGGGGTTTTTTAGGTGATGTTATGTATTTTCCTAAGTAAAGTAGGAATTTACACTTAGGAAATGAGTTTATGAAATCAAATGAATGGTTTATGGATGATTCTAAGTACTTAGGGTCTTAAATAATTGGGCCGAGGGTCCGGTCCCTCCAAAAGTCAGAGAAATGCTCTGAGCCCCTTTAATTTTCAAAGACCTTAATACTTCAGGGGGAATTAGTGAAATCTTTAGGGAAAAATGTGAATGGAAGTTAGTTATTTAACCTTGTCTTGCTTGAACTGAATCAAGTGAAATGTCTATCTTATACTTGTGATAAAAGTAAAAGTTAACACATCTAAAGACATTATCCATCACAAGTAATTCTGAAACACCATCTACCTACCCTCCCTACTTTAACCTAGCATTTTTCCTTCTTTATTTGGGTGCACTTAGACTAGAAAACCATTATCAATATTCCTTTTCTTTTACATGGCAAGCCTACCTAAGTCTACACTTATTACATCCAAGGGCTCAGATTAAACTGTTGAGCTCATTTTTATTTACTCTACCTATCTACTTATCTGCCAAGATTAAACTGTTTGGCTAGATATTTATTCTCTATTCTACAACTTGAAATTTGAAAAATGAATGAGTCAAGTTTAAACAGTTTGACTCTTCATAAATTGTGTCAAAAGTTTAACAAGCTACACACAATTTCTTATTATAGAAAATGAAATAGTAGTGGCATTTAGACTTGCACACTTTCCTGGTCTATTTTTGTTTAGGTTCATTTCTTTCACTTTTTTTTTTGACCATTTTATTCTTTGCATCCTTTGACTTTTCTTTTAGGGTATACCCTCTTTACATTTTTTAAATTTTTTGATTTTTTTAAAATATGAAAAACCTTTGCAACAAGAAAAGGTATGAACATATTACATAGCTCATCAAGTCAATCATGAAATATGACACCTATTGGTATAGGAGTCTAACAGATTGTACCGGGTACTTTGAGAGCCATTGACATTACTGGTGGTTACTCTCACACTTGTTAACAGTTTACATCATTGACTAGTAATCAAGTGGTTTCTACAATGTTCGACTTCGACACATTTATTCACATGGATACAATCGTACTAGTTCGAGATGCGGAAATCAAGACCCTGGATCTAGTTTCTACCATCCAAGCTGCGAGGAATTTTGTTATCATTTATACAGTAGAATATTCACAAACATATGGCTGCGTCCATACTGTGTCTATGCATGCCTATACTGTGATGTACTCAAAATCATTCTTGTATTAGAACAGTTTGAATTAGTATTTAGTTAGTTTTGATCTAAGTATGGCAATGCCTACCTCAGCGATGATATATATATATATTTTGCATTGAATGTTTTTACAAGTTTCGACTGGGGTGACCACAGGATGATCCTTGAAATGATAAAGTATTGCACTCTTCATATATGACAGACTTCAGCATCATCTATTCCAGACTTTGCACTTTAGGGGGCAATCTGTTACACTGAAAATTGTCATCCTGACATTATGCTATGTGTATGAGCTCATTATTACTCATACTTTTCCCTTTGCAAGTCTAACATATCAGTTCCTCATGTCAAGCCTTGAAAATCCGAGAAAAGTTCCTAAAAGTCTCCTAAACTTTGGTATTGCACTTTCTCGCTATCTTGCCTACGGTCCCGCACCCATTGTTAAGCTATGCTGCGTACCTGAACGCAATTTCTCTTTGTTATAGGTGCGGACCCCTGTAAGATCAAAAAAGGTGCAAGTAATTTCCAAAAAGCTCAATAAAAGTGAATTCTAGAAGCTTCCAGAAAATATCTTGCGGTGATAGAACCGCTCTTATGAGGTGCATGTATCCCTTACCTTATGGAGCTAACCCCTTGATGTGAGGAGCTTATCCCTTTGAAGGAGGATTCTATCCCTTCATAGTTGGAACAGAAAACCTCCTCTATTCTACTATAAAAAGAGGCATTGAGTAGCCTCAAAGGGAGTTGAAGCTTTAGAATATTTGAAGTTAAGTGCTATTGAGATTCAGACTCAGTTAATTAAGAATTTTGTGAGGAAAGATTACATACCTCTATTCGTCTTGATTGAGGAGTGCAGAGCTTATCAAAGTAAAGGTGATTCTTGCTTTGGACCCCATAAAGTCTTGTGCAACATCAAGGCTCAGGTTGTAAGGATTTTCTTCTTTTGAAATTAATACAAATATACTCATTTTTCTCAATAAGCTTTCAATCAATGGTTTATTTCATAGATTCCTTGATCACTATGATAAGCATGGTTTATGATGATTTCTATACAGGTGCTATGTAATATTTTTCTTGTTTGTGACTGCAGGTTTATGAGGAAAACTTCTTCAAGCACGCGAGGGAAAACAATGACTTCAAACAAGCGATGGAAAAACAGTAAGTCCTTAACACCTCTATAGAGCTTTTCATAGATCATATATTCTTAGAGAAAGATTAGTTTATTTGGCTGTTTGTTGCTAGATACTTTTAGTACTAGGGAGATCGGTCTTGTCTGCAAGACGGATTAATCCTCCAAAAGACCTTGACCTTAACCTTGACCTTAACCTTAACCTTACCCTAACCTTATGCGTTTAGTCAGGTTAATGTTAAGGTTAAGGGTTTGGTCAAGGTTACGGTTAGGTTATATTTAAGGTTAAGTTTAAGGTTAAGGTGAGGGTTAAGGTTAAGGTAAAATTCACCTTAACCTAACTTAACCTTAACCTACCTTAAACTTAAATTTAACTATAACCTAACCTTAACCTTTACCTTTACCTTAACCTTATCCTTAACCTTAACCTAACCTTCACCTTAACTTTACGCTTAACCTAACCTTAACCTTAACTTTTCCCTTAACCTAACCTTACCCTTAATCCTAACATTAACCTGACTAAACTCGTAACCTTAACCTTAACCTTACTAAACCCGTAACCTTAACCTTAATGTTACCCTTAACCCTAACCTTAACCTTCACCTTACCCTTAACCTTCAACTTACTAAACCCATAACTTTAACCTTAGCCTTAAACTTACCCTTAACCTTGACGTTACCCTTAACCTTCGCCTTAACCTTAAACTTAACCTGAATAAACACTTAACCTTAACCTTAACCTTAACCTTACTAAACTTGTAACCTTAACCTTAACCTTATCTTACCCTTAACCTAACCATAACCTTAACTTTACCCTTAACCTAATCTTAACCTTCACCTAAGCTTGACTTACCCTTAACCTTGACCTTAACCTTAACCTTAACTTTAACTATAACCTAACCCTAATCTTGACCAAACCCTTAGCATTAACCTTAACCTAAACCTTTACCTAACCTTAACCTTAAACATAACCTTAACCTTAACCTTAACCTAACCTTAACCTTGACCTTAACTATAACCTAACCCTAACCTTGACCAGACCCTTAACATTAACCTTGACCCAACTAAACCCTTAACCTTAACCTTAACCTTACCCTTAAACTAACCATAACCTTAACTATAACCTAACATTAACCTTGATATACCTTGTTAGCCACCTATGAAATTTGTTATACCAAAAGGTGGCTAAATCATTTTTGGAGCCTTCAAGAAATAAGTTTTATTTCCAAAAAATGTTATCTCTTGACGATTGTTGAAGGCCTCATGCATTTGTCCAAAATCTTCCCTACTGTGTCCATTTTACCCTCTAGAATTCTGTTGATTTCGTGAGAAGAAAATGCTGCAAAATCACCTTTCTTCCCTTTCCTCACTTCAATGAGCGCTTATCGCGTCAGACCAACTCACACAGCACATTTGTTTTTGTTTAAAACAAACTCTGATGTTGATTAGCCCTGTGTATTATATCCCCCGATCATATTTCATTTCATATAGACCATGGCCCCTTAGTTGGGCACCAGACCATATCATAAATATATATCCCGCCCCTAAAGCATTAAAAATCTATATTATAATGAAAATTTGGGTTTTCATATATCATCCTGGTACCCATGGCCACGAAAGCAGTCAACAGTCCCACAGAACTAGTGGTCCCCAACGCCTAGTCAGCATGCCCCAATCCAGACCCGATACACTTTATATGGCGTATTTCATAAAAAATTTGGGTCAAATTTGGGCTGATGTCAACAAGCCCCAAACGGACCCGGGGAGCTTTATATGGTGGATTTCATAAAAAATTTGGCTCACATTTGGGCTGATGTTAGCAGGCCCCAAACAGACCCGAGGAGCTTTATATGGTGGATTTCATAAAAATTTTGGGTCATGTCTGCTCAACTTAGTGTTCCTAAATTGAGGTCATAAATTTTCAACCAGGGCTAGTAAACTATTGAAGTGAAGTGCACTATATGTGCCTAGGTATTTGTTTCTCACTACGTTGTTTTTAGTGTTTTTTTTCCAATGTTTTTAGTTTTGTGTTTTTATTCTAAGAGGAAAAGAACTAAGTTTTGGCAAAGAGAAGTTGTTGGTAACACTAAAACAGAGAAAAACGTATTCTAAACTATGTATGGCACTTATAAAATGCAAAAAATTGACAAGAAAATAACTCATAACATGAACTCAGTCCAATTCATTCATCAGAAATATGTTTGAATAGCTTGATAAAAGGATAAGTTAGTGCCATGAGGTTCTTCTAAGTAAACAACCACCTACAAGATCACAGAGAAAATCTTATCCATGGCTAGAAATTTGTTGGAACATATTTGGAAAAGATAGTCTGCAACACAGTGAGGAACTCTACTCTAAATTAACCTATGACACTGAAATTAATCCATCTTGCAACTTAAATTGTCACTACTAAGCCTTATTTGAAAGTTAGGAGTCTTTTGGAATAGTTTTGGGAAAAAGGCTATTTGTACAATTATAAGAGATTGCAAAACATTTAAGGCCTTGAACTGATATCACTAATTCTTGTCCATATGATGATGTGTTGGAAGAGCTTAATAGCAAGAGTAGTTTGTAAATAATTAAGGCCTTGAAGTTTAATGGAAAAAAACTAGAATACAACTAACTAATGAAACTAAAAATAAAATAGATAAAGCTGAACTAAAATGCAATCATTCAAACTTCAAATACAGTGACCACAACTGTACTAGAATGCCATTATCCTAACTTGAAATACAGTGAATAGAAACTGAACTAGTGTGCCATTAATCTCCGGAGTATTACAACTACACTTATAATGCAACTAATCTCTAAATTATTATAGCCCTATCTCGTTCAGTATTAGGGATATTTTGGAAGAATTCGGAAGAACGAGTATAGTTGTAACAATTGATGCAATTGAGCACAAAAACGTAAAGTTCAGAAAAATGCAACTAATTCCTAAAATACTACAGTTATATCTCATTCAATATTAGTGATATTTTGGAATAATTCGTGAGAACAAGACTAGACTGTAGCATCCAATGCAAGTGAGTATAAAACACAAAGTTCAGAAAATTGCGTAAACTAGGAATGCAACAAGGCTAAAGTTACTTATCTAAACAATGTGCACAAAGCTTCTCAAGCAGTAGGGGCCCTCTACCACCGGATCAACATACAAATATCCTCAATATTTCCTCAGATATTGCAATAAAGCGGTGCTTCTTTCATTAAAAGAAAAGTATTTCAAAAATAGAGTATTATGGTCTTTTGAGATCTAGCAACAAAACCTAAATCTAGCTAGCTGTTTCTCGGTCTCCCGAGTCATTCTTATAAGAAAATTACATAACTACCCTTGAGATAAAATAGGAATAAATGTATTTCCACACTAAAATCAAATTATAACTCTGGTGGAGGTCTCGTACTGTGATTAAAGACATCTGTACAATCCTTGTCCTATTAGAAGTCTGTCTCTTAGTTTTGGTTTCCCACATGCATAACCACCTGTAGAATTCTACTCAGACTTCATAGGGAGCAAGGAATGATGTGGATAAAGTCTGGAATTCACCCATATGCATTTTTCTTTGATGTGACACCTGGAACCTGTGAGAACATGAAGACAGCTGCGGAATCGACAACTAGCTACAGAATGGCTGCATTCTGTAGCTAAGTCTAGTAAAAAATTACTACAAAAACAAAACCATAAAAGTGTAGCAAGTTAGTCATTATATACATTCTTAAAGTGTCTTTAACCAATCATATTGACCATTTAAGCTTGTAATTGATAAGGGACAAAGGAAATGAAGTGAAATTTGGTGAAGGGGAAGGACATCTTTGGGGCTCAACATACCCCCACTGCAAAGTTTTTGCATGTCCTCATGCAATCAACTCATATATTCTGACACTTCTGCTAGGAAATCTAGGCTCCTTCTTCTGCTTTTCCTGATAGTTAATTTCCTCCTAGGCTTCTTTATGACCAACTTGAATCTCAAATTTATAAGTGCCCTGCTCAACTTTTTGTTTTTCTTCTTCAATTTCTCACTAGCCTTGTACAACTTTTCCATTTGCATAGAGAGAGTTGTATTCATATCACTTTTCAGCTTAACCTGCTCCCTTAAAATGTCATTCTCATTCTTGATATGCCTATTGAGTACTTGTAACTCATATTTATCTCTTCTTAGTATATCAATTGCAGATTCTGGTGGGCTAGGAGTTCTGTCTCTACTTTCTGAGGCTCTCTTCTCTAATGTCTCAACATAATTGTAAATTTGTTGTTGTGATGGGTCTATTTCTAGAGCTCCTTCATCAAGATCCTCTTCATATTGGTACTCAGGTGATCTATCAGTTGGTGTCTCTTCATCCTCAATGTTTATTATTCTCGTTTGTCTAATCCCTATTTTCTTCAATATACCTCTAAGTCGTGGCTTCGTCTTGGTTGAGATGGTCCTTCACCTCTCTGCTTGACATACCTTCTTATCATCTTCTCCTTTTTAAGTTGTTTCCTAATTTCATTCAATTTCTCAGAAATTATCTCTTCATTGTCCTCTTGTATAGACTTACCAATTTTAGTTTCAACAGCTTCCGAAATTTTCCTTCTCCTGCTTCTTCTTGTAGGCTTGCCTTCAGGTGGAAGTTCCTTGGGTTCTTCAAAGTGATTCCTTACTAGAAACTCATCCCAATTGTCTCCCACTTTTCTCAAAAGATTTTCAATTAGGATTTTAATTAGGTTGTGGTGGTACAAAGTGTTTTCCAGGAATTCAACTTTCTTTTGTACATTAGAGGCCATTCTCTTTAGACTATGAAGAAGGAAAAAGGGTAAATTTATTTCTTCATCTAAGAAATGCATAATTAACCAAATATGATAAACATAGAGGGTACCAAATCTTCCCTCACAAGTTACAATTTTTTGCAAAATGAGCAACATATTCCGCCATTTATTCTTCAGTGCTGAGCTAGGAATACCCTTCTTAAAAATGGAAACATCCATACCTGGTGTTTTGAGCATTTGCCTCCATGCCTCATTATGAAATTCCCTATTTTTGAACCACCGTTCTCCTTGCCTGGGTAATTCCATTGCTTCTGCAATGAAAGCCTCTGTAATAGTGAATTTAATATCTCCTATTTCGACCTCTGCTCCATTGAAGGACCGTGCAAATGTTTTAGTTACCTCCTTATGAAAACCATTAAATTTTTCCAAGAATTGTAACCACCCAGCCTGCTGTAGCATTTCTCTAATTTGTGGGTAGCCCTCTAAGTACTTGGTTCCAACTGGTTCGGATCTTACTATGAGACCCATGGCTTCTCTTCTCAACCTTCAATTTACTGCTCTTCTATCCACGGTGAAAATGGCTGTTAAAGAGTTGTTTTTACCCCAAAGGTGCTTTCTCTGTTTATGCAGTAGGAATTAGCTACGGAAGGATGATATGAAGAGGTTATAGAATGAGTGAAATGTGGTGAGGGTGATTTACACGAATTAATGAGTTTGAGAGCCATCATTGGAGAAAATACCGCGGAAACATTTCGTAAGAAATTCAAAATCATCACTAAATACTTCGGCTGGTGACGTGACCGAATAGGTCACTTCAGTACTTTAACCGTTAAGTTTTAAATGATGATTTGAAATGGCGGAGTGGAAGGGATTTTGTCCAAAGTTTTTATGATAGGTTTAATAGGCATGATCAACACGAGTAATTAAAACAACTTTTTGAATTATACATGACCTAAATATACTATAACTTTCATATTCTGTCATCATAATAATTTTACAACTTTACCTTTGCCTTTCTTTTAACTTTTGTGATTTTGATATGCTTTGTCCTCCTTTGAAAATCATTTATTCTTCAGTCTTCATAATTCCTTTGATTTTTTTCTTGTTGACATAGGTGTGCAGGGTCGATTTTCTGCTGGATAATTGTCTTCAGGATGTCTGGCTGCAGAATGTCTAGCTGGCTGCAGAATGTCTGACTAGCTGCAGAATGTACCTGTAGGAACTTTGAAACATGGAATGGAGTGTTGTATGAAATGGATCATGAAATATAGTGAAATGGATCAGGAGTGAGGTGAAATGTAATGGAATGAAATGAATCACAATTGTGAAGTGGAATGAAACATAAAAGTGGTCTGCAATTTATGATTTGTAACACTCAATCTGCAGAAAGAGATCAAATTTAGAAATCTGAGATGGAAATGAAATGGACCATGGAATGGAGTGAATGAAGTATGGATGAATGGAATGAATGAAATATGAATGAATGGAGCGAATGAAATATGAATGAAGTGAGACATGATGGAGTGAAACTTATGATTTTGTAATGACTTCTTGCAGAAAAAAAAAAAAACAAATTTGAAAAGCTAAAGTGTCAGAAGGATTCTGATTTTCACTTTGTCTTTTCTGTATAAACATGCTAATCAGTGATTAGTTTTCATGTTTATACTTTTTTTTTTCTTTTTTCTTTTTTCTTTTTTCTTTTTCTTTTTTTTTTCTTTTTTTTTATGCTTTTGAATTCAGAAAATTCAACTAAGTTGATGAAGAAGAAAAATTCTTCTTCATTAACTTCACATCATTGTTTTCCTGGAATTTCTTGACAAATTCTTCTCTTGAAAGTGGCTTATGATATAGCTTCAATCTATGACCATTTACAAGAAAAGTGACCTTCTCTTCATCTATTGTCCTGATTTTTATTGCTCCATTGTCAAAAATTCTTATAATTTCATATGGCCCAAGCCAATGTGTTTGGAATTTACCTTGAAAATCCTTGAACTTTGAATCAAACAAGAGATCCCAATCACCTTCTTTGAACTTCTTTTATTTGATGTACTTATCATGCCATCTAGTCTTTTTCTATTGGACTATACTTTTTTTCTAAACTACATCTTGTCTAATATCATCCAATTCATTAATCTGCTCCAATCTGTGCTTTTGTGCCTCTGTTAGATCAAGTCCTAGCTGAAATCCCATTTTAAAAGTTTGAATCTGAAACGCTATGGGAAACAAAACTTGTTTTCCATAAAAAAGTTCATAAGGAGCATGGTCTGTTGTGCTTCTCCATGTAGTTCTATAGGCCCACAAAGCTTTAGGAAGCCTGTCTACCCAATCTCTTCTATGTAAATGGACAGTCTTTGTTAGGATCCCTTCAATGAATTTATTGGTAGATTCCACTTGACCATTTGCTTGTGGATGATAAGGAGTAGATTTTATGTGTTTGATTTTGTACCTCTCCATCATTTGTTCCACTAGCTTTGATGTAAATTGAGCTCCTTGATCTATAACAATTTCCCTTGGGACACTAAAACGAGTAAAAATATCCTCAAAAAGAAAATTAACTATAGATGTTTCAGTAGCAGAAAGTAATGGCTTGGCCTCTACCCATTTGGTAACATAATCCGTGCAAAATAATATATAATTCTTTTGTCTTGATGGAGGACTAATAGGTCCTATAAAATCTAAAGCCCATTTTTCAAAAGGTTCAATATGTACCTGAGGCTGCAATGGCATCTCACCTGAAGGAGAAGGTTTCCCTGCCCTTTGGAAACTGTCACACCTTTTGACATAATATTTAGCATCTTTAAAAAGGGATGGCCAATAATATCCTAAATGAAGGATCTTATAAGCTGTTTTTTTATCAGCAAAGTGTCCGCCACAAGTTTCATCATGACATGCCTTGAGGATCTCAGGCATCTCATCTTCTCAACGAAATCTCCTAATAATAAAGTCTAGACCTGTTTTATATAACTCATTAGCAACCCATGAATATTTTTCACTGTCATAAATGATCTTTCTTTTGTCTCTTGCATTCATTATTGAAGGAAATTTCCCTAAAACTAAATAATTATCAATGTCAGCAAACCAAGGAGTTTGAGTAGAAATTGCAAAAAGATATTCATCAGGGAATTGATCTTCAACTGGGATATTGTCTTTGATGTTTTGGAGTCTAGATAGGAAATCAGCTACTGTGTTTTTTTTTCCAGGCCTATCTAGAATGGTAATGTTGAATTCTTGTAAAAGCAATAACCATCTTATGACTCTGCCATTATTAATTGATTTGTTCATTAAATATCTAATTGCAGAGTGATCTGTGTGAAAAAAAGTTTCATAGCCTGTTATATAATGTCTGAATTTGTTTATGGCATGAACAACAGCTAAAAACTCTTTTTCAGTTACAGTATAATTTAACTCTGAAGGAGTCAAATTTTTACTGGTATAGTAGATGGCATAAGGAATCAGGTCCTTTTGTCCCAATATTGCTCCTAGAGCTATATCCGAGGCATCTGTTGAAATATGAAAATGTAACTTCCAGTTAGGTCCCCTTAAAATAGGTGCTTCAGGGATTTTTGTTCTCAAGGTCTCAAAGGCTAACTGGCAATCAGGATTCCACTTGAATTCACAGTCCTTTGTAAGTAATTTGAAAAGCGGAGATGCTATATTGGTGAAGTTTTCTATAAACCTTCGATAATATCTTGTAAATCCAAGAAAACTCCTAACATCTTTTTTACAACTTGGAATAGATAAGTTAGAGATGAATTCAAATTTTGACTCATCAACTCTAATCCCATCCCCTGAAATGTGATGTCCTAAAAAAATTCCTTCAGTAAACATCATAAAACACTTATCATGACTTAGTGAAAGATTTGCTTCTTTACATCTCTTTAAAACTTTTTCCAAATTTTCTAAAGCTTCTTCAAATGTTTTTCCATAAACTGTGAAATCATCCATATATACCTCTACACAATAATGTATTAGATCTGAAAAGATTCCTAGTACTGCCCTTTGAAATGTTGCAGGTGCATTGCATAGTCCAAATGGCAATACTCGATAAGCATAGGTACCCCAAGGGCAGGTAAATGTAGCTTTATCTTGATCTTCAAGTGCTACTTGGATTTGATTATAACCACTAAACCCATCTAAAAATGAGAAGTACTTTTTGCCAGCTAATGTATCTAATACCTGATCTATGAAAGGTAGGGGAAAATGATCTTTAAGAGTAGCTTTGTTTAATTCTTAGTATTCAATACATACCCTCCATTTACCATTTTTCTTCAGCACAATTACCAAAGGAGAAACCCACTAACTATCTGAAATGGAATAGATAAAGTTAACAATTAACAATTTCTGCAATTCTTCTTTAACAATTTCCCTAAGATTTGGATTCATCCGTCTTTGAGGTTGTCTGATTGGTTTACAATTTTCCTCTATATAGATGTGATGAGTGCAAGTCTTGGGGATTATCCCTTTCATATCAGTGTATTCCCATGCATATGCAGAAGAATGTCTCTATAATATTTTGACTAGCTCTGCTTGCTGAGATTTCTCTAGGTTCTTATTTATGTTTAAAGTTTTGCCTGTAAATATCTTGATTGTAGAGATGCCAAATTTATCCATGGAATAGAGAGACATCTGTCTTGATGATAAAAACTCAATGTTGGATTATTCTTGAAATTTTTCATGTTTTTATTCCGAAGAGGATTAAAAGTTCTCTAAGGTATTCAGAATCTGGCTATCTTCACTAATTTCTGAAATTGTGAAGAGAGGTTGTAAGTCTTCTTCATCCTCTATCCATTGAGTATCATCCAATTCTATAATTGTTTTTGCTGGAGGATACAAGGTAAATTTCTTGGTTGAACTACCATCAAAGATGTACATATCACCGGATCTACAACTAATGAAAGCATCAACTATAGCTAACCAAGGTCTTCCTAATATAATAGGATGCCCTCCTAGATTATTCTTAGGAGTTAGGATCATAAAATCCACAGGATATTCCCAAGAATATAGGGACACTGGAATGTCTTTTATTACCCCATCAGGTTTGATTACAGATCTATCTGTTAATTGTAATAATGTGGGTGTAAAAAGAATATTAGGAAGTTTCAGTTTATCCATGATTTGTCTACTCATGATATTTATTGCTGCTCCTAAATCAATAAGTGTGTTTTGAATTTCAGTTCCATTGATGTGTATTTTAACAACTGGATTTCCTAAGTCTAGATACTTTGGAATAGCAATCTTACCAATCATGATATCTGCTATTTTTCCTAGCAGTTGAATTTTCTTTATCTTTCTTATTCTTTTTCCTGTTTTCTTCATGCTCAACTCCTTTATTGTCTTTACTAAGATTGGAATTTCCTTGATAGCTTGCAATAATGGGATCTTAATACAAAAATTTCTCAGCTCATTTGGGAAATCATAATAAGGCACCATAATTTTTTTTTCTATACCTCTATCAATTTGTAATCTTTCTGGAAAGGGAGGTGTAGAAGTGGATGTTGATGGCTGCTCTAATATAGGAGTTGAAATTATTGGTTCTTTTTGTTTTGATTTTTCAATGTTTGAGTCTTGGAAGGATGTGTTCTCTTCAATACTTTTATTTATCCGTAGAGAATCTTCCTTATAATTGTCTTTCTCTTGTATGATTACAGAAAGTTTCCTCTTTTCAAGTATTCTTCCAGACCTAAGTTGAACATCACTAAGGTCTAAAGGAGTGATCAAATAAGTTGGAAACTGTTGGCCTTCTATCATGTATGTGATATGAGGATTTTTATTGTTGGGTTTTGGTATGGGTTGGGTAGGCAACTGATTTGTTTTCTGAGGAAATGGTAATGGAAGTGGTTTATTGTGATGTTGTGGATTTTGTAGATTTTGTTGAGGATTTTGTTGAAAGTTTTGTTGAGGAGGAAAATGTGAATATGTTGGGTAGGATGGTGGATATTGGTAATACTGAAAGTATCTTCCATAGGTATTTTGTGCTCCTTGCACCCAAGTTTGTAATTGATTTTGAAATTGGGGCCAAGGTTGCTGCCAAGAATTCCAATTTGGTTGGGGTTGATTATACAACTGATCATGAAATCCTTGTGTTTGAAGTCCTTGCCAAGGTCTCCTGGAGACAAAATTGAGAGATTCTATGGAACTTGTAGGAGTTTCTTCTTGAAAGATAGCTTTAAGATCGGGAAGTGAAGGAAAACTCTTGGTCTCATGTTTTTCTGAACAAATTACACAAGTCTCCACAACTTTTGCATCCAAAGGGCACTCTCTCAAGGCATATTTCTTTCTACATTTGGGACAAAATATTGCTAAGGCATCAGATTCAGTTTTCTGCTTGTTTTGTAACTTAAGGGTGTCTATTTGTTCACTAAGACTCCCCAAGATATCAGATTTGAATTCATCAAGCATATGTCCTATTTCTGCCCTATTTACTGTCCCAGAAGTAGACTTACTTGCCCTTACAAGAGCAGGGTCTCTTGGTCCTTTTATAGTTTTATATTTCCCTCTTGAAAGGTTGATACATAATTCAGCTATTTCAGGTAATGTGAGCTGAGATATATCCCATTTTCCCATCATGTTAAGGATATCTAACCACCCATCCCTAATTGTATTCAACAAGAGATATTTCAAGGTGTCTTGGTCTAAGTTTTCCATTTTTTCCCTCTTGATGTTATAGTTAAACCTCTCCAACAAATCTTCGAAATTTTCATCCTCTTTTTGTAACATTTTAAACACTTCATCGTTATGGTTGACTGGCATACAGTAATCCAAATGCCTCTCTAGAAATTCTTGTTTCATGTCTTCCCATTTCCTAATAGAACTGTTTATCAAACTCATAAACCATTTTAATGCCGCTCCTTTCAATGTTGAAGGGAATAGTTTAAGTTTTTGAGCATCTTGTAAGTAGTCATAGGTTCTGCATAGGACTTCAAATTAAAATAGGAAGGTTTCAGGATCTTCAGTCTTGAGTCCATAAAAGTTTGGAAGGACAGAGGGTAAAATGTTTTTCATAGTTACATTGGTTTCTTCCTCTACTATAGGAAATCCAAAAGAGCTTCCCATTTCTCTTCTACCTCTTCCTCTGCCTCCTTTTCCTTTTGCACCTCTACCTCCTTCTCCTATACCTCTACCTCTACCCCCTCCAAATAGTGCATGTTCTCCATTAAAAACTCCTCCTCCCCCTTCTTCTACCATAGTTGATTCTTTTGTGGAAGTTGAAAATTTTAAGTCCCTAGCACGGGTTCCTAAATCTTCTTCTAAGACAGGTTCAGTGGGTAAAGTGGAAGGCCTTTCTAATGGAATATCTGATCTTAAGTCCTTTGGAAATCTAGGATCAGTAAAGGATGGAATGTGGGTTTGAGTTGGAGGTGTGTTGGCTCTTGGTCTTGGTGAAACAAGTGGTGTTCTAGGAATCAAGCTTCTACTTCTTATGAATCTCCCCCTTGAGTCTCTTTCTCTACGCATACCATTGTTTTTGGGAGGTAAGAAACAAGGCTACCTAGTTACACTTCCCCAGAAACGGCGCCAAAATGTCTGCTCAACTTAGTGTTCCTAAATTGAGGTCATAAATTGTCAACCAGGGCTAGTAAACTATTGAAGTGAAGTGCACTATATGTGTCTAGGTATTTTTTTCTCACTACGTTGTGTTTAGTGTTTTTTTTCCAATGTTTTTAATTTTTTGTTTTTATTCTAAGAGGAAAATAACTAAGTTTTGGCAAAGAGAAGTTGTTGGTCACACTAAAACAGAGAAAAAACTATTCTAAACTATGTATGGCACTTAGAAAATGCAAAACTTTGACAAGAAAATAACTCACAACATGAACTGAGTCCAATTCATTCATCATAAATATGTTGGAATAGCTTGAGAAAAGGATAATTTAGTGCCATGAGGTTCTTCTAAGTAAACAACCACCTACAAGATCACAAATAAAATCTTATCCATGGCTAGAAATTTGTTGGAACATATTTTGAAAATATAGTCTGCAATACAGTGAGGAACTCTACTCTAAATTAACCTATGACATTGAAATTAATCCATCCTGCAACTTAAATTGTCACTACTAAGCCTTATTCAGAAGTTAGGAGTATTTTGGAATAGTTTTGGGAAAAAGACTATTTGTAAAATTATAAGAGATTGCAGAACAGTTAAGGCCTTGAACTGATATCACTAATTCCTGTCCATATGATGATGTGTTGGAAGAGATTAATAACAAGAGTATTTTGTAAATAATGAAGGCCTTGAAGTTTAATGGAACAAAACTAGCATACAACTAACTAATGAAACTAAAAATACAATAGATAAAGCTGAACTAAAATGCAATCTTTCAAAATTCAAATACAGTGACCACAACTGTACTAGAATGCCATTATCCTAACTTGAAATACAGTGAACAGAAACTGAACTAGCGCACCATTAATCTCTGGAGTATTACAACTACACTTATAATGCAACTAATCTCTAAATTATTACAGCCCTATCTCGTTCAGTATTAGGGATATTTTGGAACAATTCGGAAGAACAAGTCTAGCTGTAACAATTAACGTAATTGAGCACAAAAATGTAAAGTTCAGTAAAAGGAAACTAATTCCTAAAATACTATAGTTATATCTCATTCAATATTAGTGATATTTTGAAATAATTCGTGAGAACAAGACTAGACTGTAGCATCCAATGCAAGTGAGTATAAAACACAAAGTTCAAAAAATTGCTTAAACTAGGAATGCAACAAGGCTAAAGTTACTTATCTAAACAATGTGCACAAAGCTTCTTGGGCAGTAGGGGCCCTCTACCACTGGATCAGCATAAAAATATCTTCAATATTGCCTCAGATCTTGCAATAAAGCGGTGCTTCTTTCATTAAAGTAAAAGTATTTCAAAAACAGAGTATTACGGTCTTTTGAGATCTAGCAAAAAAACATAAATCTAGCTAGCTGTTTCTCAGTCTCCCGAGTCATTCTTATAAGAAAATTACATAACTGACCTTGAGATAAAATAGGAATAAATTTCTTTCCCAACCAAAATCAAATTAGAACTTTGGTGGAGGTCTCGTACTATGATTAAAGACATTTGTACAGTCCTTGTCCTATTAGAAGTTTGTCTCTTAGTTTTGGTTTCCCACGTGCATAACCCCTGTAGAATTATACTCAATCTTTGTAGGGAGAAATGACTGATGTGGATGAAGTCTGGAATTCACCCATATGCTTTTTTCTTTGAGGTGACACCTGGAACCTGTGAGAACATGAAGACAGCTGTGGAATCGGAAACTAGCTACAGAATGGCTGCATTCTATAGCTAAGTCTAGTAAAAAATTACTACAACAACAAAACCATAAAAGTGGAGCAAGTTAGTCATTATATACATTCTTAAAGTGTCTTTAACCAATACTATTGACCATTTAAGCCTATAATTGATAAGGGACAAAGGAAATGAAGTGAAATTTGGTGAAGGGGAAGGACATCTTTGGGGCTCAACATGTCACACTTGGGCTGATATCATAAGGCCCCAAAATGGATCCGGGGAGCTTTATATGGTGGATTTCATAAAAATTTTGGGTCACAAACACCTTGATGTCAGCAATCTCCTTTTGTGACCCAAAATGGTTTATGAAATTTGGTTTTATCAGGAGTTTTGAAGTCCGGGGTACATTATTCATTAAAAGGTGATTTAAGTGGTTTTTCCATTATACTGAAGAAAAATCTGAAGGCTGGGAATGACGATTCTCACGCCTTCAATTCATTAAAAGGAAGCCATACATGGGTTAAATTTCCACGCCTCGTCAATGCTTCATGGGAATTTAAGCCTCGCAATCCCTGCACAGCACTACACATCAACAAAAAAATAGTGAATAAATCACAAACAAAGAGTATCAGTGTCAAAGACAGAAATGCACCAGAACAGGAGATTGAAGATAGATCTGTGGGGATTACGGCTAAGATTGATTATCAAAATCCTAATCCTCCGAATTAAGACACAGTTAAAAGAAAATCCTAAATGTTTATCAGATAGAAGGCCTCCACTACCACATCTGAGGCAAATTGATTCCTCCTAGCTACCACAGTGCCACCTGTGCCTCAAGGAATTCAAACATAGGTTGAAATTTATTGATCAAAAGAAGCATTTTCCTTAGCACAGCCAGAGAGTTAATTCTGCAAATAAACTTAATGATGAAATATCAGCAGAGTTACTTTAACATAACACAGAGCCTCAAAAGTCAATAAGAGCTCCCAATGATCTTAATATTAAATGAAAAACATTAACACAGATAAAAAACCTGTAAACTTCTTCATCGAGCCCCTCCAAGGCCGAGAAGCCATTAAGACTGTATTAATTATCTATGGATATCTTTTATTAGATCTCACCTCCTCATTCTTCTATAAACACCACTGGAGAAGATGAGAAATTTGTTGGTTGCTGAACTTTGAAATGTAATTGAGCTTGAGACTTCTACTTTTAAATAGTGTTCACTAGCTCTTGAAGCTCTGCTTGTAATAGATAAGTTAGTCTGGGAAATGTAGATGATTGCTAAGCTAGAGAATATGACTTAAAGCTATAACTAGTTTGGAGCATCAATACAAGCTGATTTATGGGATCCTGGTCTATATTGATGGTCATGTTGTTTCTTATTGTAAATTGTTATTTTATTTCTGTTTCCACTGTGTTCATCTTCTCTTATAAAGAATAGCATGCATAGAGTTAGGACCTACTATATATCAGTACCCTTCTCTAACTGAAAATATTTATCTACATGTTTTCTTCCAATTTGTGTTATTTAGGAATGATTTAATTCAGTTCTAAGCATAGGAATGATGGCATTCCCTCGTCCTATTTCCTTGCCTAATTGTTATTCTTAAATGTTATTTTCAGTATATGTTATGTAGAGATGAACTAAGGAAGATATGGTGTGCTCTGGTCCTAGTTTTATCCCCAAAGACTCTCTGAATGTTTCTCTTGGAATGTGTTGAAATCTGGCTAGTGTTGAAACACTTACCAGATCTTAGGCCATTCTTTGTTACCTTTGTGTTTGTCTTGAAAGTTACCAAGTAGAGCAGAGCTAGGAGAGGATTTGTGGTGAGCCTAGCCCACTATTTTCTTCTCCAATAGTTGCCTTCAAGTTTCCCTTTGTTTTAAAATGTTTTTCTATTGAAAGTACATCAAAACCAGGCTAGTTTAGAAGTACTTACCTGATCTTATATTACTTTTATGTCTTGCTTAAGTGTATGTCAAAAGCAGTCTAGTTTAGAAGTACTTGCTTGATCTTAGGCTTCTCTTTGTTCTTCATTTGTTTAAATCCCCTTCTTTTTGTAACATTTCATTCCATAAATAAAACTTCAAAGAGATCCTTAGACGTAGATGACTTGCCCCATGGACCACTCTTGAACCTGATAGTTTCAATTAAACCCTATTATGACTCCATAGCCCAATGGACTAAAACCTGCATTTATCTATCTTTTTGGCCAAAGCTTGTTATATTTTCTTGCAACTTCACACCTTTGAAACTCTTTAAATTTAGGACATTCCACTCAAACAATAGTCATTCTCAACAATCCAAAAACAAACAAAACCCTCAGCCTTCATAACTAGCCTAATATCATTACACAAAACTTCAAAGAAAAATCCATCTTTACGCTTATTGGAGAGATCCCTCTTCGGATTCAGGAGGGTTACATCCTAGAATCCCAAAGTGGTTGAAATAATGTTGTTTCTGTGATTGGAATTTTCCAATCTTGCTAATTACATATCCCTAACATACCCTTAACCTAATCTTTACCTTAACCTTACCTTAACCTTTACCTTAACTATAACCTAACCCTAACATTGACCAAACCCTTAACCTTAACCTTAACCTGACTAAACCCATAACATTAACCTTAACCTTAACCTAACATTAACCTTGAATTTACCCTTGACCTAACCTTAACCTTAAGCTTAACCTAACGTTAACCTTACCTTAACCTAACCTTAACCCTCACTTTACCCTTAACCTAACCATAACGTTAACTATAACATTAACCTTGACTTTACCATTAACCTAACTTTAACCTTAACCTTAAACTTACTCTTAACCTTAACCTAACCTTAACCTTAACCTTCCCACAACCATAACCTTAACCTTAACCTTGAACTTACCCTTAACCTTAACCTTAACCTTACCGCCTAAACCTTAACCTTAACCTTAACCTTAACCTTAACCTTCACCTTAACCTTGACTTTACCCTTAACCTAACGTTAACCTTAACTATAACCTAACCCTAACCTTGACCTTAACTTTACCCTTAACCTTGACCAACCATTAAACTTACCCTTAACCTTCACCCTTAACCTTACCTTAACCTTTACCTAACCTTAACCATAACCTAAACTTGACCTTAACTATAACCTAACCCTAACCTTGACCTAACCTTAACGTTAACCTTAACCTTCAATTTACGCTTAACCTAACCTTAACCTTAACTTTAACCATAACCTTACCCTTAACCTTGACCTTAACCTTAACTTTAACTATAACCTAACCCTAACCTTGACCAAACCTTAACCTTAACTTTAACCTAACCTAACCTTAACCTTAACATTAACCATAACCTTAACCTTAACCATAGCCTTAAGCTTAACCTAACCTTAGCCTTGAATTTACCCTTAACTTAACTTTAACCTTGACATTACCCTTAACGTAACCTTAACCTTGACTTTAACCTTACTAAACCCGTACCCTTAATGTTATCTTAACCTTACCTTAACCTAACCAAACCTTAACCTTGACCTAAACCTTAAATTTACCCTTAACCTTCACTATAACTTAAACTTAACCTTAACCTTAACTTTAACCTTAACCCTTAACCTTAAGGTTGAGGTTTGGTCAAAGTTAGGGTTAAATTATAGTTAAGGTTAATGTTAAGGTTAAGGTTAGAGTTAAGGTTAGGGGAAGGTTAAGGATAAGTTTAAGGTTAGGGTTATAATTAAGGTTATGGGAAGGTTAAGGTTAAATAAAAGCTTAAGGGTAAAGTTAAGGTTAAGGTTAATGTTAAGGTTAAGGGTAAGGTTAGAGTAAGGTTAAGGTTAAAGACAAGATCAAAGTTAAGGTTAAGTTAGGTTAAGGCAAGGCTAACGTTACTGTTAGGTCAAGGTTAAGGTTATGGGAAGGTTAAGGTTAAGGGTAAGGTTAAGGTTAGGTTTAAGGTTAAGGTTAAGGTTAGGTTAAGGTTAAGATAAGGTTAAGGTTAAGGTTACGATTAAGGTTAGGTAAATTTAAGGTTAAACTTAAGCTTAAGGTTAGGTTAAGGGTAAGGTTAAGGTTAGGGTTAAAGTTTGTGCTAATGTTAGGGGAAGGTTAAGGTTAGGTTAAGGTTAAGGTTAAGGTTAAGGTTAGGTTAAGGTGAAGGTTAAGGTTAAGGTTAAGGTTAAGGTTAAGCGTTTGGTCAAGGTTAGGTTTAGGTTATAGTTAAGGTCAAGGAAGGGTTAAGGTTAAGGTTACGGGTTTAGTCAGGTTAAAGTTATAGTTAAGGTCAAAGTCAAGGTTAAGGTTAGGGTTAGGTTATAATTAGGGTCAAGGTTAAGGTTATGGTTAAGGTTATAGTTAAATTAAGGTAAGGGTTGGTTAAGGTTAGGTTATAGTTAAGTTTATGGGTTTGGTCAAGGTCAAGGTTAGGTTAAGGTTAAGGTTAAGGTTAGGCCAAGGGTAAAATCAAGGTTAAGGTTATGGTTATGGGAAGGTTGAGGTTAAGGGTTTGGTCAAGGTTAGGTTAAGTTGAAGGTTAAGGGTAAGGTTAAGGTTAAGGGTTTGGTCAAGGTTAGGTATAGGTTATAGTTAAGGTCAATGAAGGGTTAAGGTTAAGGTTACGAGTTTAGTCAGGTTAAGGTTATAGTTTAGGTCAAGGTTAAGGTAAAGGTTAAGCGTAAGGTGAAGGTTAAGGGTTTTGTCAAGGTTAGGTTAGGTTATAGTTAAGGTCAAGTTTAAGGTTATGGTTAAGGTAAGGTTAGGGTCTGGTTAAGGTTAAGGCTAGGTTATAGTTAAGGTTAAGGGTTTGGTCAAGGTCAGGGTTAGGTTAAGTTTAAGGTTAGGTTAAGGGTAAAGTCAAGGTTAAGGTTATGGTTATGTGAAGATTAAGGTTAAGGGTTTGGTCAAGGTTAGGGTTAGATTAAGGTTGAGGTTAGGTTAAGGGTAAAGTGAAGGTTACCTTAACCATGCCTTAACCTAAATTTAACCTGACTAAAACCTTATCCTTACCCTAACCTTAACCTTAACCTTAACATTGACCTTCCCATCAACATAACCTTAGCCTTAACTTTACCCTTACCCCTAACCTTAAACTTAACCTTACCCTAGGGTTAAGGTTAGGGTTAAGGTTCAAGTTAAGGTTAAGGTTAAGGGTTTGGTTACGGTTAAGGGTAAGGTTAAGTTTAAGGTTATGATAAGGGTAAAGTTCATGTTAGGATTAAGGTTAAGATTAAGGTTAAGGGTAAAGTCAAGGTTAAGGTTATGGTTAAGGTTTGGTCCAGGTTAGCGTTATGTTATACCTACGATTAAGTAGGTTAAGGTTAAGTTAAGGTTAAGGTTAAGGTTTGTTCAAGGTTAGGGTTAGGTTATAGTCAAGGTCAAGGTTAACATTAGGTTACAGGTTTAGTCAGGTTAAGGTTAAAGTCAAAGTTAAGGGTTTGGTTAAGGTTAAGGTTAAGGTTAGATTAAGTTAAGGTTAAAGTTAAGGTTAAGGTTAGGTAAAGTTAAGGTTAAGGTTAGGTTAAGGGTAAAGTTAAGGTTAAGGTTAGGGTTAAGGTTAGGGGAAGGCGAAGGTTAGGATAAGGTTAGGTTAAAGTTAAAGTTAGGTTAAGGTGAGGGTTAGGTTATAGTTAAGGCTAACGTTAGGTTAAAGGTAAGATAAGGTTAAGGTTAAGGTTAAATTCAAGGTAAAGGTTAAGGTTAAGGGTAAGGTTAAGGTTAAGGGTAAAGTTAAGGTCAAGGTTAGGGTTAGGTTATAGTTAAGGTTAAGGTTAGGTAAAGGGCAAAGTTAAGGTTAAGGTTAAGGTTAAGGGTAAAGTTAAGGATAAGGTTGAGGTTTGGTCAAGGTTAGGGTTAGGTTATAGTTAAGGTTAAGATAGGTTAAGGTTAAGTTAAGGTTAAGGTTTGGTCAAGGTTAGGGTTAGGTTATAGTTAAGGTCAAGGTTAAGGTTACAGTTTTATTCAGGTTAAGGTTAAGGTTATGGTTAAGGTTAAAGTCAAGGTTAAGGGTTTGGCTAAGGTTAAGGTTAAGGTTAGGTTAAGGTTAAAGTTATGTTAAGTTAAGGTTAAATTTAAGGTTAAGGTTAGGTTAAGGGTAAATTTAAGGTTAAGGTTAGGGTTAAGGTTAGGGGAAGGTTAAAGTTAGTTTAAGGTTAAGGTTAAGGTGAGTGTTAGGTTATAGTTAAGGTTAACGTTAGGTTAAGGGTAAGATAAGGTTAAGGTTAAGGTTAAGGTTAAGGTTAAGGTCATGGTCAAGGTTAAGGTTAAGGTTAAGGTCAAGGTTAATGGTAAAGTGAAGGTCAAGGTTTGGGTTAGGATATAGTTAAGGCAAAGGTTAGGTTAAGGGTAAAGTCAAGGTTAAGGTTAAGGTGAAGGTTAAAGGCAAGGTTAAGGTTAAGGTGAAGGTTGAGGGTAAGATTAAGGTTAAGGTTAAGGTCAAGGTAAAGGTTAAGTTACGTTAAGGGTAAGGTTCTAGTTAAGTTAAGGTTAAGGTTACGATTTTAGTTAGGTTAAGGTTAAGGTTAAGATTATGGGTTTAGTCAAGTTAAGGTTAAGGTTAAGATTAGGGGTAAATATAAGGCTATGGTTAGGGTAAGGTTAGGGTAAGGTTAAGGTTACGGGTTTAGTCATGTTAAGGTTAATGTTAAGATTAAGGTTAAGGGTAAGATTAAGGGTAAGATTAAGTTTAAGGTTAAGGTTAATGGTTAGGTTAAGGTTAAGATAAGGTTAAGGTTATGGTTAGGGTAAGTTTAAGGTTAGGTTATAGTAAAGGTTAAGGCTAAAGTTAAGTTCAAGGTTAATTTCAAGGGTTTAGTCAAGGTTAGGGTTAGGTTATATTTAAGGTCAAGTTTAATGTTAAGGGTAACTTTAAGGTTAGGTTAAAGTTAAGGGTAAGGTCAAGGTTAAGGTTATGGTTATGGGAAATTTAAGTTTAAGTTTGTGGTTAAGGTTAAGGGTTTGGTCAAGGTTAGGGTTAGGTTATACCTAAGGTTAAGGTTAAGGGTAAGGTTAAGATTAAGGTTAGGTTAATTAAAGGTTAAGATAAGGTTAGGGTTAGGTTATATTTAAGGTTAAGGGTAAGGTTAAGGTCAGGGTTAGGGTTAGGTTATAGTTAAGGTCAAGGTTAATGTTCGTAATGTCAATGTTAAGGTTAAGGTTAAAGTTAGGGTAAAGGTTAAGGTTAAGGTTAAGGTTAAGGTTAGGTTAAGGTTAAGGTTACAGGTTTAGTCAGGTTAATGTTAAGGGTAAGGTTAAGGTTAAGGTTAGGGGTAAAGTTAAGTTTAAGTTTAAGGTTATAGTTAAGGTCAACATTAGGTGAAGGTTAAGGTTAGGTTAAGTTTAAGGGTTATGTCAAGGTTAGGGTTAGGTTAGAGTTAAGGTCAATGCTAAGTTTAGGTTAAAGTTAAGGTGAAGGTTAAGGTTATGTTAAGGATAAGTAAAGGTTATGGTTAGGGTAAGGTTAGGGTTAGGTTATAGTTAAGGTTGTTAGAGTCGATCTTTACAGCCCTCCATCAGAGATCATTTCTCTATTTGAATTTCATTGTTTAGGTGTCTCATTCCGCTCATTCATCTGCATTTCGTTAGGGGCATGCCATTGACTGACGGAAGGGTTTGGTTCTCTTGTGTTCCCTCATGCTTGAACCTGCTGGGTTAGTCAAAATTCCTCAAAATTCATCAAAGTTCATTTCATGTCATTTATAGTCATAAATGGTTATTTTGGTAAAAAAGAGTCTTTTAGTTTCTGATTCTAGGGTTTAGTCTTTCTGAAATGTCAAACAATTCCCGCAGGCCATGAGGATGGTTTCTAATAATTCCTCAATTCAAAATTTTATCATCAAACATATTCGAGGACATTTCTTGTTCAAAACTCTGTTTTGAATAAGAAATTGTCGAATTTAATTTTGTAATAATCATGTATTTTTCCGCCATGAAGACATCAAAGCAGACTCTGGTCCGCCTTTGCCAAGGATAAAACGCCAACATCCCTGCAAAAAATAAACCCATTTCATCATTCTAGCTTCAAAAAATTAGTGAGGAAACAAAGGACAAAAGTTATATTAAGTGAAAAGCGCCAAAGGTGAAAAAAACATTACAAAATCGGTTTTGAAGAATAAAAAATTAAAACCATGTCTATAAGATATTTCTCAAAGGCCATTTTTTCATTTGCATCAAAGAGTATTGAGAAAATCCAAGAGAAAGTCGAGTTTGAGGTTTGGAGGGCAAAATTGCGTTTTATAAGGGCAAATTGTTTGACTGAGTTCAGCGCGGCGCATTGGGCATAGGCACGATGCACTCACGGGCCGCGGCACATAGAGCTGAAATTCTCCGTGTTATTTTCTTCTGGCGCAGCGCACCCAAAGGCCATGGCGCATTGGTTCTATGCGCGGCGCATAAAGCCCTAAGGCCGAAATTCATATCCGCTCCAAAAAAATTCGATTTTTTCCAGTGTGATTTTCTCCAAGTATGTTTGTCAAAGCTGGTTCATTGATTTTAGGGTGTGTTTTCTGCGTATTGAAGAGAAGGAATTCAAGTGTTTAATGGTGAAATACTTAACCCTATACCCATATTGCAATCTTCTCCCAAGGGTTTGAAAAGAGGTGGTTAAAAACTTTAAATTTTGGTGTTTAAACTCTCATTCCATAGACATTTGTGCTCTTGTTATCATTATCATTTTGGTCACTGATATCACTGTCATATTATTATATCACATTCCACTATCCCATACCCATTTTACCCTTTGTTCCCATGTCATTGAATGCCCAAACCCTATTGCTTGCCACCACTTCATAGCATTGATAAAACCTTGATTACCAAAGATTCGAGGACTGTTTCAATATCCTTGAATTCACCTAGCTTAAGGGTGTCTTGTCATTTCATTTATACCTGTCCCTAAAAACTATAGGTCCCATCACCATCCCACTCCCATATCCTTTGCAAGTATTCCTAATCCCCATACAGTCAAACAGTGGCTGTCTTCACACTTGAAACTTATTTGACAGTCCTTTTCCCACTGTGATGTTTCTTATAGCACCTTGATATATATGTTACACATTTGGCATTAAAACAAATACACCAATTGCCCATTTTCTAACCAACCAAGCATACAGTTGACACACACATTTCAGTACCATGTCAGAGATAGATTCACCATATGAGCAGTGATATGAGCAAGATAGTGATTCATATACTGAGCTTAATGTGCCGAGGAGATCTCATAAAAGTGGCAGGCACGTCAGGGAGGAGCCCACTTCTTTGGATCAGTTGCCGGCCTGCCCGATTGCAAAGGATTTTTTTCAGCGTCAGTCATGCTTCCAGTATTGTAAGATGATTGCCCGAACTCAGCATCACCATGAGTTAGCTCGCCTATTTGTCCTACATTTGCATAATGGTCATGCAAATATTGCTGGAGTGAACTTCACTTTGACACCAGAGACTATTTCTGAGGCAACTGGGATACAGAACATTGGTGAGGAGTGGAATAAGAGACATCAGCTGGATAGAGCATATTATGAGCCTTACATCAGACCTGGATATTTGAGGCAGTTGAGCAGGGTTTTTCCATTCCGGTTTCTAAAGGAAGAGTATGCGCCATTGATGAAACTGATCATTAGATACTTCAGTTGTGAAGGTCGCTTTTCATGCTTATATGCGTATCACATATGGTTGTTGATGCATTTCACGAGAGTGTGGATGATGAGCATTCCATATTTCATGTATCGTAACATAGAGCGGATGACGGTCCTTGTGCAGAAGAAGACTCCGGAGCAGCAGCATAATAGCATCTATCATTATGCGCTCATCAAAATCATTGTAGTGCATCATCTTGGATTACAGGGCATCTCGTGGGATGAGTTCATTTCCCGTGATTTCTTTGCAGTGTCACAGCCTCCCGAGGTAGTTCACGATGAGAGAGAGCCTTCACATCAGTTTGAGGTTGCTAAGATTGATCTTATCAGTGCTCTAGTGTGTGTGACATATCATAGAGGCCGTAGAGCCTTATTTGCGGCAGCACGATGAGTACTATCTCCACCAGGAGTGGAAGGGGTCTCGTTATCTTCATCAGCAGCGCGAGTACTATCTCCACATGGCATGGAAGGGGTCTTTCCTTCTACATCAGCACAGGTACAGGACAGAGGCAAGAAGCCTATGCACGATGAGGGCCCCTCATGAGGCCAAGATACTGATTTTTTTTTTTTTCGATGTTGATGCTAGTTCTCCTAGCTCAAAGCTCAAAGAGATAATCCAGGAACAAAAGGCTGAGATTGAAAATTTGACCGTGAAGTTGCAGAGATCTCAGTGGGTTATACATTATTTGGAGTAGTGGAATAAACAACTGGAGGATTAGCACACACTCTTAGAGTTGAGGGAAATCCATGAAGACCGGGAATTGGCCCGGAAGATACCAGGTGACATGACACCAGTTGAGCGAGAGACTTGCCTCACACACGTCAAAATTCATATAGAGAAGATCTTGGAAAAGGCCAATAGGGACAAAGACATGCTCAGACATATGAAGAATCACTATTGGGCCCGCACGCATGTTTGTAGAGAAAAAATGAAGATCCTGAAGGCAAGGTTGAGAAAAGCACTGAAACGTCGGAAAAGGTTGGATCCACTCTGAATCTTGGCCGAAGCTTCCTTGGCTGAGCATGAGACATGATGGGAGACATTCACTCCAAATTTCAGCAAATTTGGAGAATATTTTTTCATTTTGAAATTTTGGTTGCAAAACAGGTTTTTCCGCCCGACACGTCGCGCCACCCGACGTGCGCTTATGATTGGGACATCTTCTGGAGGAAAATTTTGCATTTTTTTGTTTTTCATGATATATTATGTATGTTCAGGAATGGCCAAAGCATTTCATAAAATTCTGGGCTGCCTAAAGGGCCAAAAACACTCCAAAAATGGCCTTTATGCCACTTTTTGCACCAGCAAGAACCAGTCTTGGGAGATTGCAGCTTTGGAGGGGCAAATTACATCCAAATTGAAAACTTCCACTCGGGTTGGATATCAGACATCCGGGGCTTTCCATCGAGCTATCAAGAGTGAAATTTGGACGTTAGGAAGTGCCCCAAAATCACATCCAAAGTGGCACGACGCATAGGGAATTTGAGCGCGGCGCATAGAGGAATTTTGCCCAAATTTCACTGTTCAACTCAGAAATTCGCCCAGTTTTGACTAGTTTTACTTTTTCATGTGGTGATTGACCTACCATGATGTAATTTGCTGAATATAATGTAAATTTGGCATGTTTTTACTTTTTCTAGATGATTCATTCACTAAAAAGTGAAAATTGAGTGAATGGACCAGTTTCCTAGCATATAGAGGCAAGTTGTTTGGCTGCCTAGATTTTAGCTCCATGTTTAGAATTGGTTGAAAAAGCTCCTAGAAGGATGAGCTCGACCCCTAGAGGAATGGGAAGGGGTTAGCATGGCTTATATATTGTATTTTTTGAGACATTTTCAGGGTTGGATACTTGGGAAAAGTTTGGCACCTCATTGTACATTCATTTCAAATTTTTGGCAAAGGAAAGACCAGAGTTTTGCAGCACTTGTTGGGATCCTTGTGGCTTTTGAGTTTTGATGATGTTCTTCTCATGTTATTTTAAGTTTCATTAATGTTATATGTATGCCATTTCCCTTCTCTATGCTTCTGAATTAAACAAATGAGTAATTGAGGTAGAATTCATTGATTTGCTAGTGCTCTGCGTTAAACTTTTGTTTAGTTTTACATGTTTTTGTCAGTTTGAAGAGGATCCTTGCACTCTCTTGCCCTCTTCAGATCCTCAGAAGTATTTTAAATCCATTCATTAAATCTAATACATCAAATCCGCTGCCTACCCTGCCCCAACTTGAACTCTGCAAGAATTTGGCCTCATCCCCAAGCCCAAAAATTGTTTTCCCTTTTTAAAAAAAAAACCACTTAAAATCAAAATAAAACCCTCCTATTTGTTTATATAGCCTAATATTAGTTGTTATTTTAGTCATCTCAAGCCCCTGTGAATATTTTCATTGAGATTGACCCGGAGAGAGCCCTCTCCTGTCCTCGTAGGGCTAGCTACGAGGCTGAGCGTGGTTTGGTGTTGTCATTTTTTTGCCTTATTTCAGCCTGAGGTAGATTTAGGCACTAACATAGTGGTGACCATATTGGGGAAGAATAATGGTTTGATTTTTGATGTTATTTTCTTCATAAGTTATAGACGGAGTCTGAAGTCACGCCAGGTAGCTTTCGAAACGCTTTTTCTTGGCATTAGCGGAAGTAGATAAACGCTACTTCAGTCGATCTCCGGTCTAGCTTGTGAACGTGACATTTGCCTTGTGTTTTACCCCAGTACATTATATTATTTTGGAATTTTGGATGATTGAGTCAAGAATATTATAGGCTGAATAGATTGTTTTGTCCTTTGATTTTTGAATAGATCAACACACTGGCTTCAAGAAGACATACTAGATCAAATCATGATCCTAATCCGCCTCCCGTGTATGAGAATCCCAACCTGATTCCAAGAATTTTCCGTCAAGAAGCTCCCATTTTTCCTCTGTTTAAATCTCATTCATACCCTACTGTATTTGAATACATCGAAGACATTGAGTTTGATGATTAGTTTGAGTTATCCTTGTTCGAAACCAAATCCGGAAGTGCTACTATTTCTACTGTCAGAAATCCCGAGTTCATTAAGTATCTTGAGGTTGAACAAGCTAATCGATCCATTGATAATTACATTCTGAACCTTTAGAACTCTTTTGTGGCAACGAATATTCCCGAGTTTATTGAATCCGCTTCTGAAACTCTTGGTCCATCAGTAGTTACATCTGATACACAAGTTCACATTGAGCCTTCTTTTATTCCTACCATTCTAGTGCAACCATTGATATCTGATCAGAAATCAGCAGTAGTTCCTCCTCCATCAACACCACATACACCTCGAACACCTACTGCTCCTATTCCACCCATTTTTACAAGACAGATCATAAATCCACCAAGAGCCATGGTTGCTAGATTCGCACCTCTTGTTTTGCTAGTAAATTTGGATCCTATGCCTGCTGATTATAAGAGTAAAATTCCTTTGTTTGATGGTACTCCTCAAAGTGTGCCCACTCAACAGCATATTCATAGAATGACAGACTTTTTTTACCTCCATGAAATTGATGAATAGAATGTCTCCATGAGATTGTTTGTCCAAACTTTTGGAGGTGAGGTACGCAAGTGGTTCAAAGATTTACAACCCGGAAGTATTAATACACTATAAGACCTTCAGATACAATTTCTAGATCGGTGGGAGATGAAGAAATATCCGCTGCAAATCACTTATGAGTGTACTAAGATCAAGCGCAATCCTGGTGAGTTCGTCAAAGACTATATTATCAGATTTAATGCGGTTTAAAATGCAATTCCTGATGACTTGAGGCCTTCTAATAAATTAGCTTTGTTAAAATTCCCAGATGGTTTTGATCCGGAGATGGCCTATTCATTACGAGATAGAGATCCGCCTAATTTAGAGGACATGCAGAAGATTTCCGTGAGTGTTGAGGCAAACTTGAATGATAAGAGAGCTAGACTGAAAGCCGAGAAGAAAGTGGTGATAAATGAAGAAGCTTCTACATCTACAGATAAGATACTTCGCAAAATGGGAAAGATGTTCGAAAGGCTCACTCTTGATAAGCCTGAAACACAAGTTCGGAATCCTAACTTCCGTGGTCAGCAGCAGCCCCAATTCAGGATTAAGCAATGAGAACAACGAGCACAAGAACCAACAGTCCAGTAGCAAGTAAAGACATCTCTTCAATAGAATTTTGTTGGTCAGGATTCAGATGATGAAGATGATGTAGTGGGGGAGGAAAATAATTTCTTTACTCCTAATGATTTGCCCATTTATATCACGGAAGATGAAGAATATGTAGAAAGTTCAGTGCTATGAAGAGATGACGATTTTATTTTAGCAAATGATGCAGATCTTGAGGAGGAGTCGGATGAGTATCAGAGAGGATATATGAATGCATTGTCAGCCCAGTAGAAGTAATACTCTCCTAGAAATAGAGACGTACCAGTCAATCCAATTCAGAAGAGGAAGGAAGTTTCAGCGCCTAAGAATGATTCACCTGTTGCACAAAAGAAAGCAAAAGAGACAGTTGATCCCGTTGCCACTAAGTCATCATCGGCAGAAAAATCAAATCAGCCGATTACATCGAGAGAGAAGGCTAAAAAGAAATATGTTCCAGCCAAAGAGATCGAAAATACTCCAGCCTTTAGTTTGGAGAATGAAATTTCGAAATTGAAGGTATCCATTCCCTTGACTGAACTAATGAGGAACAACACTTATAAAGTTCAAATTTCTAGAATTTTGAATTTCGATCCCATGTCAGATATGGTGAATATTGAAGATGATCAACCGGAACTGATATTTGGACCAGCTTTAGATGGTGAGTCTCTGGATAGTGAAGTACCTCCATTTTATATCAGTCTTCGATTGCATGAGTTTGTGTTGCATAATGCCATGTTCGATTCCGGTGCTTCCCATAACCTTATGCCGAAATCAATCATGGAGAAGTTGGGTTTAGACATTACCAAGAAGTACCGCGATCTTTATTCATTTGATTCTAGCAGAGTGAGATGTATTGGGCTCATTAAAGACTTGGTTGTAAGTTTGGATCAGATTCCTACGAAGAATGTTTTGATCGACGTTGTTGTAGCAGACATTCCTCTGAGATTTGGTATGTTTCTTTCCAGATCTTGGAGAGAAAAATTGAAAGGGACATTACAGTTAGATTTCTCCTATGTGACAATTCTCGTGTTTGGCCAAATGAGAAAGTTGTATCGGGAACAAAAAATGAAGTATATGATCACCACTAAGGAGAAACCATTTAATCATCCGATTAATTATGTACATATAGATCTAGAGTCCTTTGTTTTGTTTGACAATAGTTTTAATGATGTAGATAGTCAGTTGGTTCAAGTAGAAGATATCCCATAGATTACCGAGAATTTCCGAGAAGTTTTGTAGAAATAAAAGCAGCTACCGGAAAGCATAGTTGAGCAATCAGCTAAAGATAGTGGACAGCAAGTAGAAAAAACAGATCTAGCACAATTTCAGCACTTAGAGGATGATGAAGAAGGTATATGGACAATGGATGTCGACAGTGCAGTGGGCAATGATGGTGCTGGGATTGGTATTTGGATACGCAGTCCTTTTTCCACTCCTAACAAGGTACCGAGCAATGTACGGGTATGTTCTTACAAGTTGGCATTTGATTGTTCGAACAATGAGGCTGAGTATGAAGCTCTGATTGCTGGCCTAAAGATTCTTATAAAGCTGAATGCTAAGAGAATTGCGGTCTATGGCAACTCTGAATTGGTGATTAAGCAAGTAAAGGGTGAATACCAAACGAAACATCCTTGGATGAAGGCTTACCGGAATGTTGTCCTTGATATTTTGAAGCATTTTTCAGATTATACCTTGACCTGTATTCCTCGCATTCAAAATGGAATTGCAGATGCACTTGCTAAGGTAGCAAGTAACTTGAAGATCCCAATGAATTCGAGTAATAAATTCGAGATCCATGTGAAGCACTGTCCTACCGTCCCGGATAATCAAATATGTTGGCAAGTTTTCCAAGATGATGATGAGATTAATGATTTTCTGCAAAGTAAAGGTAAGTTCGAGGATACCTCAATTGATGTGCAATATGATGATGGTGAAGATGTTCAAGTAAATCAAATGGAAGTGCTACAGCTGAAATATAACATTATTCCTAAAGGTTTGATACCTTTAGAAGAACTCTTTGATCAGGATGATGTGGCCAAGAAACTAATTTTATGACCGAATGGAAAAGGAGTAGAGGATGTAAATATTGGGACAGCTGAAAACCCAAAAATGGTAAAGTTATCCAAATCATTGTCACCGGAGGTAAGAGCTGAATATGTGAGATTTTTGTCTTCATTTTCTGATGCTTTCACTTGGGATTACTTAGATTTAAAGACGTATGACACCAATATCATCCAGCATACTATCCCAATTAAGCCTAATCAGAATCCTTTCAGACAAAAGCTAAGAAGAATCAATCCGAAGTTGCTGCCATTGATTGAGAAGGAGGTAAAAAGGTTGTACAAAGCAGGAATCATTGTTCCTATCAGATTTTCTGATTGGATTTCCAATCTAGTGCCAGTGCAGAAAAAGACAGGTGAGATCCGGCTGTGTATTGATTTCAAAAATTTGAACAAGGTGTCATTGAAGGACAATTATTCATTGCCTAAGATGGATCATATATTGCAGCGAGTAGTGGGTGCATCCCGGATGTCAGTACTTGAAGGTTATTCTGGATATAACCAAATCTTGGTTCATGAGGATGACCGCGACAAAACAACCTTCACCACTCCGTGGGGGACATTTCACTATGCCAAGATGCCATTTGGTTTGAAGAATGCTGGTGAAACTTTCCAGCGGGCGATGGACATGGATTTTGCAAATGAAAAATATTTTTTCCTTGTTATACAACTAGATGATTTGACTGTCTTCTCAAATTCAGATGAAGAGCATATGTATCACTTGAAAGTTGTTTTTCAGAAGTGCAGAAAATATGGTGTCTCGCTTAATCCTAAGAAGAGCTTATTCGCCATGGATGAAGGTAAATTACTTGGTCACATTATTTATAAATATGGAATTCGTATTGATCCGGCACGTGTTGAAGCAATCCAGCAAATTGACCCTCCTAGGAATAAAAAAGAGATTCAGTCTTTTAATGGTAAAATGAACTTTTTGCGTCGTTTTGTCCCTAACCTTGCTGAGAATTTGAGAGAAATAAAAAATATGTTGAAAAAGGAAAGCCAAGTGAAGTGGACTGAAGATGCGGTAAAGTCCTTTGATTTGGTGAAATTGCCACTATCTTCAGCTCCGGTGTTAATCAGCCCAGATTACACCCAAGACAGATTACACCCAAGATTTCATTTTGTTTTCCTTTGCTTCAGAGCACACCATGGTAGCTGTGTTAATGCATAAAAGAGATGGACATGAGAATCCCATAGCATTTTTCAGTCGAACTATTAGAGACGCGGCCCTGAAATACAACATCATTGAGAAACAAGCTCTAGCACTGGTAAAGGCATTGAAGGATTTTCGGGTATACACTTTGCATTCCCATATTTTAGGTTATATTCCTAACACTGCCGTGAAAGATGTTTTAGTACAAACTGATCTGGAAGGAAGACGTGGTAAGTGGATCGTAGCTTTGCAGGAATATGATGTGGAAATACGGTCCACGAAGCTTATCAAGGGACAGGGGTTGGTGAAGCTTATGGCTGAATCTAATTTGCATGCATTAGACATAAATTTGATTGTTGCTATGTCTGATGAAGATGAGGAGAATTCGCCACTTCAGGTATCGGAAATGTTTGTTGATTCCCCATGGTATTTAGATATCATCTATGTTCTTCAAAATTTGTCATCACCACCCGGCATGACTCGAAACAAAGGTAGGACTTTGAAACTGAAGGCTGAAAAATTTTTCATTTTGAATTTTGCACTTTATTGGAAGGATCCAGGTGGTGTGTTATTGAATTTTTTGGTGGAGGAAGAAGCGAAGAAGGTAATGGAAGATTTCCACAAAGGAGATTGTGGCGGTCATCATTTTTGGAAGACAACTGCCTATAATATTTTGAGAGCAGGGTACTATTGGCCCACATTGTTTGCTGATGTCTATAAAATAGTCAAAGGCTGCCATGAGTGCCAGATTTTCGAAGGAAGACAGAAATTACAACCATTTCCACTCAAGCCTATTGGGGTAAGCGCCCCTTTCCAGCAGTGGGGTTTGGATTTCATTGGGGAAATCCATCCTCCTTCCTCAGGACAACATAGATGGATTATAACAGCCACCGATTACTTTACAAAATTGATTGAAGCAGTGCCCACAAGACAAGCCACCGATTCGGTAATTATTTCTTTCCTTGAAAAAAACATTTTGTCCCGTTTTGGTTGCCCGAGTAAATTGATCACAGATAATGCAGCGGCTTTTAAATCAAGAAAGATGATTGAGTTTTGTGCGAAGTATAAAATCATTTTGGGGCATTCAAATTCCTATCATCCACAAGGAAATGGTTTGGCAAAATCTTCTAATAAGTCTCTAGTAAATATCATTAAAAAGTTGTTGGACATCAATAAGAAGAGTTGGCATAAGAAGCTGGTGAATGCACTATGGGCTGAACGGGTAAGTCAAAACAAGTCAATTGGTATGTCTCCTTTCAAGTTGGTTTATGGAGTAGATACAGTCTTTCCTACTTCACTTGCTATTCCGGTAGTCAAGCTTCTTCAGGAGGCTGGTAGTGAAGAAAGCCATATGCAGAGAAGGATAAATCAGATGATTCATTTGCAGCAAACGAGAGAAGAGGTTTCCAAAATACATTCAAGTTGCAGGAAAGAATAAAAAAGATCTATGACAGGAAAGAGAAGGTAGATAAATTCCAGTTGGAAGAGGTGGTACTGAAGTGGGATGCTAGGAATGAAGACAAGGGTAAAAACGGTAAGTTTGAAAACCTCTGGAAAGGTCCATTCAAGATTGCAGCGTATCAAGGTCAAAACGCCTTTTTTTTTAAGGAGATGAATGGTGAAGACTGTCCAGGAGGGCCGGTCAATGGCCGGCTGCTCAAGCGCTACCATTTTTAAGATGTTTTCTGCTGATCACATTGTCATTGTACATATCATGTTTTTCAATTTCATTGTAAGTGTGCACTGTAGTCTTTTCTTCAGTCTGGGGCCCGAAGCGAAGGCTATAATTCTGAAGAGGGATTCCAGTTTTCATTTGAGTTTGTTTAGTCGGTTTGTTTCAGTCATTTCCTTTTTAAAGGTTGAGTTGTTTCGAAATCAAAGTTTTAGTCAATAAATCGAGTTATCAGTCTTTTGTTGTTTTGTCAAATAATGGACTCCATAGCCCAATCGACTAAAAAACTGGTCTGCTCTCCCAAAGATCTGCCGTTCTTGGCACCTCCAAGGAGCTACCATCCCCATTGGAGCCAATGTTAGATTCAGTCTTTATAGCCCTCCGTCAGAGATCATTTCTCTATTTTCATTTCATTGTTTAGGTGTCTCATTCTGCTCATTCATCTACATTCCGTTAGGGGCATGCCATTGACTGACGGAAGGGTCTGGTTCTCTTGTGTTCCCTCATGCTTGAACCTGCTGGGTTAGTCAAAATTCCTCAAAATTCATCAAAGTTCATTTCATGTCATTTATAGACATAAATGGTTATTTTGGTCAAAAAAAGTATTTTAGTTTCTGAGTCTAGGGTTTAGTCTTTCTAAAATGTCAAACAATGCCCACAGGCCATGAGGATGGTTTCTAATAAGTTCTCAGTTCAAAATTTTATCATCAAACATATTCGAGGACATTTCTTGTTCAAAACTCTGTTTTGAATAAGAAATTGTCGAATTTATTTTTGTAATAATCATGTATTTTTCCGCCATGAAGACTTCAAAGCAGAATCTGGTCCTCCTTTTCCAAGGATCAAATGCCAACATCCCTGCAAAAAATCAACCAATTTCATCATTCTAGCTTCAGAAAATTAGTGAGGAAACAAAGGACAAAAGTTGTATTAAGTGAAAAGTGCCAAAGGTAAAAAAAACATTACAAAATGGGTTTTGAAGAATCAAAAATTAAAACCATCTCTATAAGATATTTCTCAAAGGCCATTCGTTCATTTTCATCAAAGAGTATTGAGAAAATCCAACAGAAAGTCGAGTTTGAGGTTTGGAGGGCGAAATTGCATTTTCAAAGCGCAAATTGTTTGACTGAGTTCAGCGCGACGCATTGGGCATAGGTGCGACGCACTCACGGGCCGCGGCGCATAGAGCCGAAATTCTCCGTGTTATTTTCTTCTGGCACGGCGCACCCAAAAGCCGCGGCGCATTGGGTCTGCGTGTGGCGCATAGAGCCCTAAGGCCGAAATTCATATCCGCTCCACAAAAATTCGATTTTTTCCAGTGCGATTTTCGCCAAGTAAGTTTGTCAAAGCTGGTTCATTGATTTTAGGGTGTGTTTGCTGCGTATTGAAGAGAAGGAATTCAAGTGTTTAATGGTGAAATACTTAACCCTATACCCATATTGCAATATGCTCCCAAGGTTTTGAAAAGAGGTGGTTAAAAACTTTAAATTTTGGTGTTTAAACTCTCATTCCATAGACATTTGTGCTCTTGTTATCATTATCATTTTGGTCACTGATATCACTGTCATATTATTATATCACAGTCCACTGTCCCATACCCCTTTTACCCTTTGTTCCCATGTCATTGAATTTCCAAACCCTATTTCTTGCCACCACTTCATAGCATTGATAAAACCTTGATTACCAAAGATTCGAGGACTGTTTCAATATCCTTGAATTCAACTAGCTTAAGGGTGTCTTGTCATTGCATTTATACCTGTCCCTAAAAACTATAGGTCCCATCACCATCCCACTCCCATATCCTTTGCAAGTATTCCTAATCCCCATACAGTCAAACAGTGGCTGTATTCACACTTGAAACTTATTTGATAGTCCTTTTCCCACTGTGATGTTTCTTATAGCACCTTGATATATATGTGACACATTTGGAATTAAAACAAATACAACAATCTCTCATTTTCTAACCAACCAAGCATACAGTTGACACACACATTTCAGCACCATGTCAGAGACAGATTCACCATATGAGCAGGGATATGAGCAAGACAGTGATTCATCTACCGAGCTTAATGTGCCGAGGAGATCTCATAAAAGTGGCAGGCACGTCAGGGAGGAGCCCACTTCTTTGGCTCAGTTGCAGGCCTACCCCCTTGCAATGGATTGTTTTCAGTGTCAGCCATGCTTCCAGTATTGTGATATGATTTCCCAAACTCAACATCATCATGAGTTAGCTCGCCTATTTGTCCTACATTCTCATAATGGTCATGTAAATCTTGCTGGAGTGAACTTCACTTTGACACCAGAGACTATTTCTGAGGCAACTGGGATACTGAACATTGGTGAGGAGTGGAATAAGAGAGAGTAGTTGGATAGAGAATATTATGAGCCTTACATCAGACTTGGATATTTGAGGCAGTTGAGCAAGGTTTTTCCATTCCGGTTTCTGAAGGAAGAGTATGCGCCATTGATGAAATTGATCATTAGATACTTCAGTTGTGAAGGTCACTTTTCACGCTTGTATGCGTATCACATCTGGCTGTTGATGCATTTCATGAGAGTGTGGATGATGAGTATTCCATATTTCATGTACCGTAACATAGAGCAGATGAAGGTCCTTGTGCAGAAGAAGACTCCGTAGCAGCAGCATAACAACATCTATCATTATGCGCTCATCAAAATCATTGTAGTGCATCAGCTTGGATTACAGGGCATCCCATGGGATGAGTTCATTTCCCGTGATTTCTTTGCAACGTCACAGCCTCCCGAGGTAGCTCATGATGAGACAGAGCCTTCACATTAGTTTGAGGTTCCGGAGACTGAGCCTATCAGTGCTCCAGTGTGCGTGACATATCAGAGAGGCCATAGAGCCTTATTTCCGGCAGCACGACGAGTACTATCTCCACCAGGAGTGAAAGGGGTCTCGTTATCTTCATCAGCAGCGCGAGTACTATCTCCACATGGCATGGAAGGGGTCTCGCCTTCTACATCAGCACAGGTACAGGACAGAGGCAAGAAGCCTATGCACAATGAGGGCCCCTCACGAGGCCAAGATACTGATTTTGTTTTGATCGATGTTGATGCCAATTCTCCTGGCTCAAAGCTGAAAGAGATAATCCAGGAACAATAGGCTGAGATTGACACTTTGAACATGAATTTGTAGAGATCTGAGTGGGTTATACATTATTTGGAGCAGCGGAATAAACAACTAGAGGACCAGCACACACTCTTAGAGTTGCGGCAAATCCGTGAAGACCGGGAATTGACCTGGAAGAGACCAAGTGACATGACACCGGTTGAGCGAGAGAACTGCCTCAAACACGTCAAAATTAATCTAGAGAAGCTCTTGGAAAAGGCCAATAGGGACAAATACATGCTCAGACATATGAAGAATCACTATTGGGCCTGCGCGCACGTTTGCAGAGCAAAAATGAAGATCCTGAAGACAAGGTTGAGAAAAGCACTGAAACGTCGGAAAAGGCCAGATCCACTATGAATCTTGGCCAAAGATTCCTTGGATGAGCATGAGACATGATGGGAGACCTTCACTCCAAATTTCAGCAAATTTGGAGAAGATTTTGTCATTTTGAAATTTTGGTTGCAAAACAGGTTTTTCCGCTCAATGCGTCGCGCCACCCGACGCGTGCTTATGATTGGGACATCTTCTGGAGGAAAATTTTGCATTTTTTGGTTTCTCATGATATATTATGTATTTTCAAGAATGGCCAAATAATTTCATCAAATTCTGGGCTGCCTAAAGGGCCAAAAACACTCCAAAAATGGCATTTCTGTCACTTTTTGCACCAGCAAGAACCAGTCTTGGGAGGTTGCAGTTTTGGAGGGGAAAATGACATCCAAATTGAAAAATTGCACTTGGGTTGGATAGAAGACATCTAGGGCTTTCCAACGAGCTATCATGAGCTTAATTTTGACTTCGAGAAGTGCCCCAAAGTCAACTCCAAAGTGGCGCGACACATAGGGAATTTGAGCGCGGCGCATAGAGGAATTTTGCCCAAACTTCACTGTTCAGCTTAGAAATTCGCATTTTGACTAGTTTTACTTTTTCATGTGGTGATTGACCTACCATGATGTAATTTGATGAATATGATGTAAATTTGGCATTTTTTTACTTGTTCTAGAGGATTCATTCACTAAAAAGTGAAAATTGAGTGAATGAATCAGTTTCCTAGCATATAGAGGCAAGTTTTTTGGCTGCCTAGATTTTAGCTCCATGTTTAGAATTGGTTGAAGCAGCTCCTAGAAGGATGAGATTGACCCCTAGAGGCATGGTAACGGGTTATAATGGTCTATATACTGTATTTTTTGAAACATTTTCAGGGTTGGATACTTGGGAAAAGTTTGGCACCTCATTGTACATTCATTTCAGATTTTTGGCAAAGGAAAGACCAGAGTTTTGCAGCACTTGTTGGGATCCTTGTGGCTTCTGAGTTTTGATGATGTTTCTATCCATGTTATTTTAAGTTTCATTAATTTTATATGTATGCCATTTCCCTTCTCTATGCTTCTGAATTAAACAAATGAGTAATTGAGGTAGAATTCAATGATTTGCTGGTGCTCTGCCTTAAACTTTTGTTTAGTTTTACATGTTTTCGTCAGTTTGAAGAGGATCCTTGCACTCTCTTGCTCTCTTCAGCTTCTCAGCAATATTTTCAATCCTTTCATTCGATCTAAGACTTCAAAGCCACTGCCTACCCTGCCCCAACTTGAACTCTGCAATAATTTGGCCTCATCCCCAAGCCCAAAAATTGTTTTCCCTTTTTCCAACAAAAACCCCTTAAAATCAAAATCAAACCCTCCTATTTGTTTTTCTAGCCTAAGATCAGTTGTTATTTTAGTCATCTCAAGCCCCTCTGAATATTTTCATTGAGATTGACCCGAAGAGAGCCCTCTCCTGTCCTCGTAGGGCTAGCTACGAGGCTGAGTGTGGTTTGGTGTTGTCCTTTTTCTGCCTTATTTCAGCCTGAGGTAGATTTAGGCACTAAAAGAGGTTAAGGTTAAGGTTAAGGTTAATGTTAAGGGTTTGGTCAAGGTTAGGGTTATGTTATAGTTAAGGTCAATGTTAAGGTTAGGTTATAGTGAAGGTTAAGGTTAAGATAAGGTTAAGGGTAATGTCAAGGTTAAGGTTTAGTAAAGGTTAAGGTTATGGTTAATGTTAAGGGTTTGGTCAAGTTTAGGGTTATGTTTTAGTTAAGCTCAAGTTTAAGGTTAGGGGTAAGGTTATAACTAGGTTAAGGTTAAGGTTTAGATAAGGTTAAGTTTAAGGTTAAGGTTAAATTTAGGGTTAGGTTATAGTTAAGGTTAAGGTTAAAGTTAAGGTTAGGGTTACGGTTTTAGTCAAGCTAAGGTTAAGGTTAAGGGTTAGGTCAAGTTTAAGGTTAACGTTAAGGTGAACGTTAAGGGCAAGGTAAAGGTTCAGGGTAAAGTTAAGTTTAAGGTTAAGGTTAAGGTAAGGTTAAGGGTAAATTCAAGGTTAAGGTTAGGTTAAGGTTATGGTTAAGGGTAAAGTCAAGGTTAAGGTTAGGTTAAGGTTAAGGGTAAAGTCAAGGTTAAGGTTAGGTTAAGGTTAAGGGTAAAGTCAAGGTTAAGGTTATGGTTAAGGGTAAAGTCAAGGTTAAGGTTAGGTTAAGGTTATGGTTAAGGTTAGGTTAAGGTTAAGGTTATGGTTAAGGGTAAAGTCAAGGTTAAGGTTAAGGTTAAGATTAGGTTAAGGGTAAAGTTATTGTTAAGGTTAAGGTTAGGGTTATGGTTAGGGTTATTTTATAGTTAAGGTTAAGATAGGTTAAGGTTAAGTTAAGGTTAAGGTTAGGGCTTGGCCAAGCTTAAGGTTAGGTTATAGTTAAGGTCGAGGTTAAGGTTAGGTTAAGGTTAAGGTTATAGGTTTAGTGAGGTTAACGTTAAGGTTACCATTAACGTTAAAGTCAAGGTTAAGGTAAAGGTTAGGTTAAGTTAAGGTTAAAGTTAACGTTAAGGTTAGGTTAAGTGTAATGTTAAGGTTAAGATTAGGGTTAAGGTTAGGGGAAGGTTAAGGTTAAGGTTAAGGTGAGGGTTAGGTTATAGTTAAGGTTAAGATTAGGTTAAGGGTAAGATAAGGTTAAGGTTAATGTTAAGGTTAAAGTCAAGGTCAAGGTTAAGGTTAAGGTCAAGGTTAAGGGTAAAGATAAGGTCAAGGTTAGGGTTAGGTTATATTTAAGGTTAAGGTTAGGTTAAGGGTAAAGTCAAGGTTAAATTTAAGGTTAAGGGTAAAGTTAAGGTTTGTTCAAGGTTAGGGTTAGGTTATAGTTAAGGTTAAGATAGGTTAAGTTTAATTTAAGCTTAAGCTTAAGGTTTGCTCAAGGTTAGGGTTAGGTTATAGTTAAGTTCAAGGTTAAGGTTACGCGTTTAGTCAGGATAAGGCTAAGGTTATGGTTAAAGTGAAATTCAAGGTTAATGGTATGGTTAAGGTTAAGGTTAAGCTTAGGTTAAGTTAAGGTCAAATTTAAGGTTAAGGTTAGGTTAAGGGTAAAGTTAAGGTTAATGTTAGGGTTAAGGTTAGGTTAAGGGTAAAGTTAAGGTTAAGGTTAGGTTAAGTTTAAGGTCAAGGTTAAGGTTAAAGTTAAGGTCAAGGTTAGGGTTAGGTTATAGTTAAGGTTAAGGGTTTGTTCAAGGTTAGGATTAGGTTAAGGTTAAGGTTAAGGTTAGGTGAGGATAAGGTCAAGGTTAAGGTTAGGTTAAGGGTAAAGTTAGGGTTATGGTTAGGGTAAGGTTAAGGTTAAGGGTAAAGATAAGGTTATGGTTAAGGTTAAAGGTCAAGGTTAAAGTTAAGTTAGGTAAAGGTTACAGTTAGGTTAAGGTTAAGGTTAGGTTAAGTTAAGGTTAAAGTTAAGGTTAAGGTTAGATTAAGGCCAAAGTTAAGGCCAAGGTTAGGGTTAAGGTTACGGTTAAGGTTAGGGGAAGCTTAAGGTTAGGTTAAGGTTAAGGTTAATGTTAAGGTTAGGTTAAGTTGAGGGTTAACTTATAGTTAAGGTTAAGGTTAGGTTAAGGGTAAGATAAAGTTAAAGTTAAGGTTATGGTTAAGTTTAGGTTAAGGTAAAGGTCAAGGTTAAGGTTAAGGTTAAGGTTAAGGTCAAGGTTAAGGGTAAAGTTAAGGTCAAGGTTAAGGTTAGGTCATAGTTAAGGTTAAGGTTAGGTTAATGGTAAAGTGAAGGTTAAGGTTAAGGTTAAGGGTTATGGGTTTAGTCAGGTTAAGGTTAAGGTTATGGTGAGGGGTAAGGGTAAGGTTAAGGTTAAGGTCAAGGTCAAGGTTAAGGTTAAGTTAGGTTAAGGGCAAGGTTATAGCTAGGTTAAGGTTAAGGTTAAGGTTAGCTTATTGTTAAGGTTAAGGTTACGGAATTAGTCAGGTTAAGGTTAAGGTTACGGGTTTAGTCAGGTTAAGGTTAAGGTTAAGTGTTAGGTCAAGGTTAATGTTAGGTTAAGGTAAAGATTAAGTTAAGGTTAAGGTTAATGTTAAGTATTTGGTCAAGGTTAGGGTTAGGTTATAGTTAAGGTCAAGGCAAAGGTTAAGGGTAAAGTTAAGGTTAAGGTTAAGGTTATGGGTCTAGTAAGGTTAAGGTTAGGTTAATGTCATTTTAAGGGTAAAGATAAGGTTATGGTTAGGGTAAGGTTAGGGTAAGGTTAAGGTTATGGGTTTAGTTGTGTTAAGGTTAAGGTTAAGGGTAAGGTTAAGGATAAGGTTAAGGTTAAGGTTAGGTTATAGTGAAGGTTGAGGGTAAGGTCAAGGTTAAGTGGAAATTTAAGGTTAAGGTTAAGGTTAATGTTAAGGGTTTGGTCAGGGTTAGGGTTAGGTTATAGTTAAGGTCAAGGTTAAGGTTAAGGGTAAGGTTAACGTTAGGTTAAGGTTAAGGGCAAGGTCAAGTTTATGGTTAAGGTTATTGTTATGGGAAGGTTAAGCTTAATTTTTTGGTTAAGGTTAAGGTTAATGGTTTGGTTAAGGTTATGGTTAGGTTATAGTTAAGGTCAAGGTTAATTTTAAGGTTAAGGGTAAGGTTAAGGTTAATTTTAGGTTAAGTAAATATTAAGATAAGGTTAAGGTAAGGCTAAGATAAGGTTAAGGGTAAGGTAAGGGTAATGTTAAGGTCAAGGTTAGGGTTAGATTATAGTTAAGGTCAAGGTTAATGTTAGGTTAAGGGTAAATTCAATTTTAAGGTTAAGGTTAGTGTAAAGTTTAAGGTTAAGTTTAAGGTTAGGTTAAGGTTAAGGTTATGGGTTTAGTCAAGTTAAGGTTAAGGTTAAGGGTTTGGTTAAGGTTAGTTTATAGTTAAGGTTAAGGTTAAGGTTAGGCTTAAGGTTGGGGGAAGGTTAAGGTTAAACTAAAGGTTAATGTTAACGTTAAGGTTAAGCTTAAAGTTAAGGTTAAGGTTAAGGTTATAGTTAAGGTCAATGTTATGTTAAGGTTTAGGTTAGGTTAAGGTTAAGGTTTATGTCAAGGTTAAGGTTAGGTTAAGGTTATATAAAGGTTATGGTTAGGGTAAGGCTAGGGTTAGGTTATAGTTAAGGTTGAGGTTAAGGTTAAGGTTAAGGTTAGTTAAGGTTAAGGTTATTGTTAAGGGTTTGGTCAATGTTAGGGTTAGGTTATAGATAAGGTCATGGTTAAGGTTAGGTTATAGTGAAGGTTAAGGTTAAGGTTAAGGTTAGGGTTAGGTTATAGTTAAGTTTAAGGTTAGGTTAAGGTTAAGGTCAAGGTCAAGGTCAAGGTTAGGTTAAGGTTAAGGGTTTTGTTCAGATTAGTTTAGGTTAAGGTTAAGAATAAGGTTAAGGGTAAGGTCAAGGTTAAGGTTAAGGTTAATGGTAAAGATAAGTTTATTGTTAAGATTAAGCTTAGGGAGGGTTAAGTTAAGGTTAAGGGTGAAGGTAAGGGGTAAGGTTAAGGTTAAGGTTAGGTTAAGGGTAAATTTAGGGTTAAGGTTAGGGTTAAGGTTATGGGAAGGTTAAGGTTAAGGTTAAAGGTTTGGTCAAGGTTAAGGTTAGGTAATAGTTAAGGTTAATGTTAAGGTTAAGGTTAAGGTTAGGTTTAAGGTTAGGGGAAGGTTAAGGTTAAGGTTAAGGTTAGGTAAAGGTAAAGGTTAAGGTTGTGGTTAAGGGTTTGGTCAAGGTTAGGGTAAAGTTATAGTTAAGCATAACGTAAGGGTTAAGGTTAAGGGAAGGTTAAGGTTAAGGTTATGGGTCTTAACCTTAGCCTTCAATATAACCCTTAACCTTAACCTTAACCTTTCCATAACCTTAACCTTGACCTAACCGTAACCTTAACCTTACCTTAACCTAACTTCACCTTAACCTTAACCTTGACCTTGACCTTGACCTTACCCTATCCTTATGCATTTAGTTAGGTTAAGGTTAAGGTTAAGGGTTTGGTCAAGGTTATGGTTAGGTTATATTTAAGGTTAAGGTTAAGGTTAAAGTTAAGGTGAGGGTTAAGGTTAGGGTAAACCTTACCTTAACCTAACTTAACCTTAACCTTGACATTAACCTTAAATTTAACTATAACCTAACCTTAAAATTTACCTTTACCTTAACCTTATTCATAACCTTACCCTTAACCTTAACCTAACCTTCACCTTAACTTTATGCTTAACCTAACCTTAACCTTGACTTTACCCTTAGCCTTAACTTTACCCTTAACCTAACCTCACCCTTAACCCTAACATTAAATTGACTAAAATTGTAACCTTAACCTTAACCATACTAAACCCGTAACCTTAACCTTAATGTTACCCTTAACTCTCACCTTAACCTTCACCTTACCCTTAACATTTACCTTACTAAACCCATAACTTTAACCTTAACCTTAAATTTGTTAGGTCCCTATATCACTAGTATAGCCCCTTATTATTGTTAGTGTAAACCCCTTATTGTTATTAGTGTACCCTTGTAACCCCCATTTTGTTATTATTGTGCCCCCAAATTATTATTGTTAGGTTTCCAAGTTAGGATTACATTGTGGCCCACTAGGATTATATTATGGCCCCATGGACTCCTATATATAGAAAGGAGGTTTTGTGAATTGTATCATCGAAGAATTGATCATTCATGTAATGTATTGGAGGTTTCCCCCTCGAAGTGGCTTATTTCTAAGGCGTTGATATCTCATTTATTCTATTTTTGGAGTTGGTTACATAACATTTGGTATCGGAGCTTTGGATTCTAGGGTTTCGCTGCTCCAAACAGGTCATCGTGGCATTCTCGCTATAACTTTTTTTCTACGAAGTTTCAGAAGCTGAAATTTTTAGGGTGCGAAGCCGAAATCCTGAGGACGCTTGTCTAAAAAGTTCAGACCTTGGTTCGCAATATTTGCGGAGATATCAGCTGTGGAAGTCAGGTCTTTTTTCAAGCTCCTAAACAAGTCATCGTGGAATTTTCGCTATAAATCTCTTTCTACGAAGGTTCAGAATCTGAAATTCATATGGTGCGAAGCTGAAATCCTAAGGAAATTCGTCAAAAAATTTCAGAGCTTGGTTCGCAATATTTTTGGATATATGATCTGTGGAAGGTAGTGCTTTTTCAGGCTCCTGAATTTCATCTCAAAGAGGTGATCGTGGGAAAAGTTTAATAACTCTCTCTCTGAAGATTGGATTGGAGTGCCGTCAAAATTTATCACCAGTACACGGCCTGTAGTTTCTTTGCTATCAATTTCAGAGACAAAGGACAAAACAGTGACACGTGGCAAGTCGTACAAGTTCGCTCTACTGAACCAGTCCAGAATTAGGTCATTGTGGGAGATTGGACACAACTTTGTCTTGGAGAATCAAAATCAGGTCAGACCTGTGGCATTTGAAAGAAGCTTAAGAGGGCTACTACAGGGCTGAATTTCAGATATCGAAGATTTTCAATTACAGAGATAATTCAATTTCAATATCGATCTCCTAAAAGATAGTAAAAGGTGTGTATTTTTTTTTTCCGAATTACATAAGTCTTGTTTGAAGAATCAAGTTGAATTGATTCCAAGGGAATATTTTAGAATAGATATCAATATTGGATTCTAAAATGGCCCCTAAAAAGAATTCAACACCGATTAAGCCTTCAGAAGGCTCTACTATGACTCATGAAGATGAAGAATGGCAACATGACATATCAAAATTACAAGAGCAAATTTCGCTCTCGCAAAGAACAACAAAAAATGAAATGGAAGTTTTGAAGAAAGGCGTGGAAACTAAGATGGATGGTTTGAAGAAAGGCGTGGAAGCTAAGATGATTGGTTTGGAAGCCAAGATGGATGGCATGGAAGTGGGCATGGAAGCTAAGATGGATGACATAAAAGACAACATGGAAAACATGAAGAGTGATCTAAAAGCATACATGGAAGGCTTGATGACAAGCTTAAAACCAGAAATGATTCCTAATGGTGGAAATATAGGAGAAGAACCTCCCGATGAGAACAAAATAAATGTTAATCATGATTTCATAAACTCGAATGTTGGCAGGAAGAACCACCATATTCCAAAAATGGATATGAGGAAGTTTGATGGAAAGGATCCTGTAACATGGATACTACAGATGGAGCAATATTTTGATCTCCATAACGTGCAAAACACACAAAAGGTACGCATTGCAACTTACATTTAGAACAAAATACATTTGTATGGTATCGATGGCTTTGCTCCCGTAAAAAAATTGTCACTTGGTCAATTTTTACGGAAGAAATGATAGCACATTATGAGGATACAAAGAGCAACACCTTCTTTAGCCAATTGATAAATCTCAAACAAAAGGGTTTAGTGGGGCAGCACATTGAGGACTTCCAAAAATTGAATATATGGGTAACTAATATTCCAGAGGAACACAGGATTGATCTCTTCTTAGGTACTCTAAAGGATAACATCCAACATGAAGTTCGTGTTTTGGAACCTGATTCATTGGAGAAGGCATTCAAGTTGGCAAGAAAAGTTGAATGTAAAATTATGGCGACAAGGAAGCCTACCACTCAATTCTATAAAGAAGGAAGTGTTGCTACGTCTAGATTTCCACAACCTACAAGGTTGACACCACAACAATTGGAAAAAAAAGAGCAAAAGGGCTTTGCTATAGTTGTGATAGCAAATACACTAAAGGTCATAAGTGTGCTGAGAAGAAATTATTTTACATAGATTGTGAAGAAGAAGAAAATGAACAAGAAGAGGATATACACCAGGAACCAGCCCTAGAAGAGGAAGAAATGAATCCGACCATATCGTGTAATGCACTGGCAGGAATTACCACTCCTCAAACTCTCAAGATAGAAGGACATATCAAGAAGAAAAAGGTAATAGTGTTGATTGATTCAGGTAGCATCCATAATTTTATTCATTGTAAGGTAGCCAAGGAATTAAATTGTTTCCTATACCCAGCACCAAAATGTCAAGTGATGGTTGCAAATGGAGGAACTATAAATTGCTCTGGAAAATGCCATAATATCAAGCTAACCATGGGGGAATATGTGTTGACTAGTCCAATGCTTTCCATTCCTATGGGAGGTGCCGATGTTGTACTAGGAGTACAATGGTTACAATCTTTGGGGACGGTAGCTTTTAATTTTCAAGAACTTTTCTTGAAATTTTTTTCAGAAGGAAAGGAAGTCGAATTACGGGGTATTGTGGGGAAGCCAGGAAGGATATTAAGCTCTAATGTCATGACAAAGCTTCTAAAGAAAGAACAGCGAGGCGTAATTGCACAATTATGCTCACTAGAAGTTCCAACATCAAAATCATCTATTTCTGCAGATCTCCAACAAGTCTTGGACAATCATTCCAAGGTGTTTGAAACTCCCAAAGGACTCCCACCTATTCGTGATCATGATCATGCTATTCATTTGATTCCAGAAGTGTTCCTCCAAACATCAGGCCTTATATATATCCTTACGTCCAAAAGAGCGAAATTGAACGTATGATTGCAGAAATGTTAGAGGCGGGTATAATTCAACCTAGTCAAAGTTCTTTCTCTGCTCCTGTAGTATTGGTACACAAGAAGGATGGATCATGGCGAATGTGTCCGGATTATAGGAAGCTCAATAAGCTCACCATTAAAGATAAATTTCCCATTCCTGTGATTGATGAATTATTGGATGAATTACATGGAGCAATTTATTTTACCAAGTTGGATCTTCGTTCGGGATATCATCAAATTAGAATGAAGACTGAAGATATTCCAAAAACAGCATTTCGAACTCATGAGGGTCATTATGAATTTTTGGTCATGCCTTTGGCCTTACCAATGCACCTTCTACATTTCAAGGGTTGATGAATTCCATTTTCAGACCCTTCCTTAGAAAATTTGTGCTAGTATTTTTTGATGATATACTAATCTACAGCAGGTCTTGGAAGGATCATGTTGAACATGTTGACAGGGTGCTCAAACTATTGCAGGAGAAACAATTATATGCAAAAAAAGTCCAAATGTTTCTTTGGAGTACAAGAGGTGGAATATCTGGGTCATATTGTATCTCACGAGGGTGTTAAAGTGGACCCTAACAAAATTAAAGCCATTAAGGAATGGAAAGTTTCCACAACCATAAAGCAGTTGCGAGGATTTCTCGGGTTAACAGGGTATTATCGCAAGTTTGTTAAGAATTATGGGAGAATAGCAGCACCTCTAACAACATTATTGAAGAAATATGCATTTTCATGGACTCCCGAAGCAACTAAGGCCTTTGAACATCTTAAAGAGGCAATGTGCCTAGCACCGGTCTTAGCTACGCCAGACTTCACAAAAACCTTTATCGTGGAATGTGATGCCTCAGGAAATGGAATTGGTGTTGTTTTAATGCAGGAAGGAAGACCCATTGCTTTTGAAAGTCGTCCAATCAAAGGAAAGTATTTACAAAAACCTATTTATGAGAAGGAAATGTTAGCAATACTGCATGCACTAAAGAAATGGCGAACTTACCTAATGGGAAGACACTTCAAGGTAAAAATCGATCATGATAGTCTTAAACACTTTTTGAAACAAAGACTATCATCAGAAGAGCAGCAAAAATGGGTCACAAAGATGTTGGGTTATGACTTTGAAATAATCTACAAAAAAGGAAAGCTTAATGTTGTTGCAGATGCACTCTCAAGAAAGAATGAAGTGGTGGAAGCATTGCTTTGTGCCATTTCTATTATCCAACCAGATTGGATAACCGAAGCAAGAGATGAATGGAAGAAGGACAAAGATGTATGGACACTCATTCAAAAGTTGCAAGAAGATCCTAGTACATCTGATACATTTAGTTGGAAAAATGATTCCTTATGGTACAAAGATTGCTTATATCTTTGTAAGAATTCCCAACTAAAACAAAAGATTCTTCTGGAATTGCACACTTCTCCTTTAGGAGGACACTCAGAATTTTTAAAAACTTACCACAGGGTGAAGAAATTTTTTTTTTGGGATGGCCTTAAATCTGATATTCAAAAGTTTGTGGCGGAATGTTTGGTTTGCCAGCAGAATAAAGTGGAGACAATTAAGACCCCAGGACTTATACAACCTTTATCACCATACAAACAAATGTCCCTCAAGCAAGCTAAGAAGGATAATAAATTATCGCCAAAGTACTATGGTCCTTACAAGGTGTTGCAAAAGATTGGTACTATGGCATACAAATTGGAGCTTCCTGCTTCTTCGCGAGTACATCCAGTTTTCCATGTTTCATGCTTAAAGAAGGTTATAGGTGAAAATCTTCCAATTCAAACAGTATTGCCAGAACTTGATGGGGAAGGGAAAATCATATTGGAACCTGAAGCAGTCATGGAAAAAATAACTCGACAACTACGGAATCGATCAATTTCAGAGTATCTCATCAAGTGGAAGAACTTACCCACTGAAGATTCTACACGGGAGGATGAGAATTTTATACAGAAGCACCCAGAGCTACTCAAGTGTTGAGGACAACACTTTTTTTGAAGGAGAGGGGCATGTTAGGTCCCTATATCACTAGTATAGCTCCTTATTATTGTTAGTGTAAACCCCTTATTGTTATTATTGTACCCTTGTAACCCCCATTTTGTTATTATTGTGCCCTTAAATTATTATTGTTAGGTCGGCTAGGATTACATTGTGGCCCACTAGGATTACATTATGGCCCCATGGACTCATATATATAGAAAGGAGGTTTTGTGAATTGTATCATCGAAGAATTGTTCATTTATGTAATGTATTGGAGGTTGCCCCCTCGAAGTGGCTCATTTCTAAGGCGTTTATATCTCTTTTCTTCTCTTTTTGAGTTGGTTACACAACATTCTAAGAGAGCCGGAGTGCAAATTCCCTGACCAACATTTGAGATGCGCTTCGTCTGAACCCTGCTGGAGGAGATTGCGACTTCAAAGCATCGGTTGTACTCTTCCTTGTATTCATTTATATACATGACTACTGTTTGGTTCCACTATTGTGTTATGATGTTTATTTGATGCGATATGTTTAGCCCTCTTTGACTAGCTAATATTTATGAGTGAAACTATTATGTCATATGTTGTTCTTATTCTTTGTCCTATGTGCAGGTATCTGAGCGTGACAACGAACGGATCATGATTTGCAAAGACAAGAGTGAGAGGCCACTACTCTTTCTGCAACATCGACAACATTGGATTCAAGGTAGGTCAATCTACCATGTATTTTGTTCATTCATTACTTAGGAAGCAACACTTTAGCATGTCCTTTTGTTACTAGACCCACCCTAGGTCTAGAGGGATCGTCTCTGTCAGCAGAGAGGATTTACCTTCATAACAACCCTCATACCCACTCACCACTTTTTCCGCCTTTCCCATTATGGCAGTGCAACCATCTACCTCTAGCTTGTAGAGATTCTTAAATTGAACCCCTATCCTCTTGGCTTGACCCGTTGTTTCATTTCATAGGAAAGCTTTTGCATCACTAAAAACAACATCATATCCTCTGTCCTCCAACATTGCGATTGAGACCAAATTTTTCTTCAGATATGGTACATGAATTACATATTTTAATTGAAATGGTTTACCTGAATCCCTCTGAAAGGTAATGGTACCAATCTTGGTAGCACTGTATCATCCGTCTTCACCCATCTCAATATGTATCTAGAGATCTTTCTCCTCCAAGTCACTGAAAATTTCCTTATCTTCCGTCATGTGAAAGGAAGTGCCACTATCCAAATACCACACAGATACCAATGCACTGGACATCATGCATGCAATCAATGAGAATTCAAGCTCAAATTGCGAGGCAAGGGCCTCCCCAGCTACATATCCAACAACCTTCTTGTTCTTCTTCTTTTGTGGATAGTTAGTAGAGAAATGCCCCTATTCGTGACAATTAAAACACTTCACCTTGGACATGTCCTACTTCTTACCTTTGGACTTGGAATTTGAATGGAATTTCTTCCCCTTCCCTTTCCTCACCTTGACATCCAAAGCACAATCCTCTTCATCCTAATTCTTAGATGAATATCCATCTCTGGTGTTCCGTCTGAACTCCTCCTGCACCAAATCCGACCACGATCTTTCCCAATCTGGAAATTTTTCCCTTCCATTGATAGAGTCTTGATAAATATGCCAACTCTTAGGAAGTCCTAGGAGAGCCAAGCTCACCAAATCATCATTAGCAACTATTATTCCCACACTCCCCAGTTCATCTTGACATTGGAAAAAATTCGTGAGATATTTTGGAATGGTGTCGCCCTTTTCCATCTTGATCTTCTTGAGTTTATCTTTGAGCGCCAATTTCCTATGGTCACTGCTGCTTTGGAATAGATCCATCAAAGCCTTCCACATAACATATGGTGTGGCTTTCCCATGGAGGCTTGAGACAATGTGGTCTCGTACTTCGTACAACAAGATCCTCCTTGCCTTTGCCACTTTATTTTGCCATGCATCAAGATTGGAAACATCTGCAACATCTGGCTTAGGAAAAAATTTGTCAATGAATTCCTTCAAGCCATTTTCTTCGAGTATTGCCTCCATCCTATCCTTCCAAGTAATGTAGTTCGAGCTGATCTCGAGTGCCTACTTCCAAGGGGGTTTCTGGGCAATCGAAAACTAATTTTTGAAAATTGAAAGAGGTTTTTCTTTCTAATATACGTAACTACAAAAAAATCTCTCATTTTCTTCAAATTCATTAGGAGGTGGGAGCCATTGGTAAATTAAAATGCACTACGAAACTGCTGTTACAAAATGTCCTGTGCATGGCTATTTAGTAGTCAAACTTCAAGTTCAGTTTCTGGCCAAATGGAAAATGTTTTTGGAATTATAAAATAGGTTTCTCTTCATAAAATATTCAGCTTCAATAACATATCTCAATATTCTCACAAGTGTTTCCAGTTGGGAGATACAAGCTTTTCTTTGAAGCCCTACTTTCAGAAAACAGAGTTTTCCTGTTTTACACATGTTTTCCAAAGACAGTTTCTGGACAGCAGGAGAAGTATTTCAAAAAAAAAGAGATTTTTTTGTTCAAGAAATAATGGTATACAAAAGCCTCCATCATTTTCTCAAAATAAATTATGGATGAGGAGATACAAGCTCTGTCTCAACACCTATTTTTTAGATAAAAATAGTAAGGCAAAATGACCAATTCATAGATGAAAGGTGAAGACGAAATTTGATGAAGATCATGTTTTTGAGGTCAGAATACTATTTTTTTGAGATATTTACAATCCTCATAAGGTTTAAGCATCCCCAAGTGATAAATTTTGAAGACTTTTTTGAAAAATATTCTTGCACAGCAGTTTCGTAGCGCACTACGAAACTGTTTGCGCATTTACATATAAATTTTGGGGGAAGTTTGATGAGTTTTTGATTTAAAATTTCTGGTGGAAGCATGGATATAATAGGTGAAGGTTCTATTGAAGAAAGCAAGTGAAAATATGATTTAAAAGAGAAGTTTAACATCGATCTAAAAACTGCGCTACGAAAACAGGCTACTTTCGTAGTGCAGGCTTATCTTCTACCTTTTTACAACATTTTGGAAATGTTTTTCTGCACAGCTAGAAGATTGAAATATTTATGGAAATTTTTGGCAAACATGACACATGTGAACCTGATCTATCAATGATCAAAGTGCTCGAAGATGACAATGAAAGTAAAGGGCTAAAAAACAGGAAACATGTTTCCTAATTTCTAGGACAATTTTATCATCAACAACAAGGTGACTTTAAGTGAATGGTTAGCATCAAAATTCGAATTCATGGGATAGAAAGTGTCAAAGCATGAATTATAGAATAGATAAGGTTGTTAGAGGAATATTCAAGAAGTTTTAGTCCTATTAGAGTTAATACTTTTCAAAAGCAGTTTAGCTGTCATTTTGCAATTAATAGCATGTTTTATGGTTAGAATAGGTGTCAAAGCATGGGAATTCGAATTCTCTAGTGGAGGATGAAAGAATCCTATATTGTAAATGTTCTATGAGCAGGAGGTCGAATTCTACAAGGGTTGGAGACTTTTTGGCAAAAGCTGTTGCTTTATGTAATTGACTGTGATCAGTAATTCATAAAGGTTTTCTTCTTGACAGACCTGGGATTCTCAATGGGTTTTAATGATTTATTGATCTACCTATTATGTTCAACTACTTGCAGTAGATCTCATTAATATTACTCAGAATTCATAACTCTATGCTCTGACTTCCTTTAGTAATGAAATGATTGTGTTGACCTATGTTCCTGAGTGAATTGTCTTTGTTTAAGACCCCTATTTGCCTCAAATTCCATGTCAAGAAACCTTGCCAATGAACCTACTGATTTGTTGACTCCATAATCCCAATGGTAGTATTAGCCTTCATCTTTTCAACCTGCAAATATAAAAAATAAATACTTAATTCATAGAGTTAGCCATCTATCTATATCTTTATTCCATATCATTAACCCTTGAGAGAGCCCTCTCAGGCTGATGAGGCTAAGCCTCAGTCAAAATATTGGTTTGAAATAGTTACAATGAAGTTGTTTGTTCAGCAGCCAATCAGGTACAATTTTGGTGATAACAAGTGGAGTTGGATTTCACACCCTCATGTGTGAAAGAGGACATTTGCAAGAAGACAAGGTCAAGTTTGACCAAGTCAAACAGCGCAGAGGAAGGAGGTGGAGAGCATCTTGTGGGACAGCACAGTGAAATAGGAGGGAAGTTTCCTTGATGGAGGAAACCCTAAAGAGTGGGACCCATAGAGAGGGAGCTCTCATTTTTTTAAAAGGAGGGCAAGGCAGCCATTGTTTCTCATGCATATGATTATTGATTTTATGTCTGTTTAGAATATTTGCAGTCTCCAGTTGTTTAGCTGAGTTTAAGTGCTGTTTAGCATGATGGATTCCTGTTTAGGATTCATTCTCATTCTTGAGAGGCCTCTTGAGGGATTGCACTTAATTTCTCCACATCCAGGCTCAAGGCCAAAGCATCCTCCTTCAACTACATCACAGTTTCTGTTTAGAGCTGAGTTGTGTTGTAGGGTGTTGCAGTGGAGGATCCCACAACACCATTCCTTGGCTTTTTTTTCAGAGGAGGGAGCCTTATTTCCTTTGGGAAATCAATAAGGAAGGATTCAGAGCTCATTTCAGATCTTGGCACTTGGCCAACACATTTTATTCCACCTACAACACAGTCTCCCTCAGTATCTATGTTATTTTCAGTGTGCATCTGCAGTGAGGGTTTGCAGTATTTGTTCGGAGGGTGAGATCTTTAGTGATAGGATCAGCCTTTCACTTAGAAGATACATTGGAGGAGGTTTACTTCAGATTGTGTATCATCTTCAACCATATCCATCCAGTTCCAATTTTGAGTTGCAGCTGCTACCCTGCAACTCCGGCATTTTTCCAATTTTGTATATTCTAGCCAATCTTTCCAAGGATTGTTGTATTATTGTTTTCCGGGGTTGAGAGCTTGCTCCCCCTCATTTATTGAGCCCTAAATTGTTATATATTTCTATTATGATGCAGTGTCTCTTATAAACTGTGTCCTCTTAGCCTACAAAAATACATGTGTAGCAGTGTTTCTCTATTTTGATGTACATGTTCCATTGAGGCTGTATTGCCTTGCTTGACATACTATTTTCCTCAAGGAATTGTATCCAATTGCTGCTATATTATACATTTGTTGGTTATTCAGATCTTCATAGTGAAACTTCTTGAAGATCAACAGAATAATTATGATACTTATCATGCATCAAAGCTTCAAAGAGCTCAAAACCAAGTTGAAATATGGAAAAATTCAGCCATTGAAGCTTCCATTGCCTACACTCTAGGTAATGTCAAAGAAATCATTTGGAATCAATTTTTTGAAGAGATTAATGAAATATGGCCATTTATCAAGATCATCTTCGAGCATAAACAATTAGTAGAAAAGGAAAATCTGGTAATTTCTGATGTAAACACTCAACTGGGATAAATGCTCAATATAGCCAGTAGCCTCATAAAATTTATAAAATATAAGGAAAACCAAGAATTGGATGAGCTAGGGGTAGATGATAAGACTGAGACTATCCTTGAAGTGAAGAAATTTCTAATTAAAAAGAACATGGTAGTACATTTAACAGAAAAATGTCATACTCTTGATATGACAATTAATAGGATTCTTACAAGGATTGATGCATTGATTAAAAAAGGTCTCCCATCACTGTTTGTTACAAATGACAAGTTAATGCTCAGGGAATATTATATGAAGAAGCTCAAAGAAACAACAAGGTCTGCATCTATGTCTTCTATTCAAGGTTCTATGATAGGTAAAACATTTTATAAAGCAGTTGAAATCGTCAATTTTATTCACCATGAAATAAAACACATTTTCACTATAAAACCAACTTTTACAAAGTACACTGAGGTAGATGAAATCTACTACAAGGTTATTAAAGCTTCAATTCCGGATGAAGATCGATGGGACAAGATTTGCGAATACCAAGAGTAAAGAACAAGTCATTGTGCTAGCACATCACTCATTTTTTCCAGCACAACAATCAGTTTTGACAGTGTAGTACTAAAAAGGCAGTGACTCAGCAACAACTTTCCAGCAGAACAGGGCCATAAACGAAAATCCACTCATTTTAGATCGATTTATTTCCTTTCTGTTCATTTTCAGAAAATGTAGTTTGCCTTGTCACTCAGGCATTGATTATTATATTTTACATTTTGTATAAATACTTCATTCATTGAAGTTTCTGGGGTTGCACCCTTGGAGGAGCGAGTTTTGTAAACAGAAATTGTACAAGTATTTTTTATCATCAATAATACAAGCATGATTCTGAACATATCTCATACCAGTCTTTTTTCTCTGTGATTTTTTCTAGTTTTAGTCATTTTTTTCTTCATATATTTAATTATTATCAAGATGACTAGGTGAGGTTGACTGTGTTTTCAGCAACCTTATAATTCCTCCTGAAGTTATTACTATTATAAAGAATGATTTACTTGATAATCTATTGATGTAAGTCCCTTTATTTATAAATTTTCAGTATCTTGGTAAGGTGCTTTGGCAAGATTATTGACCACAATCGTCTTAAAGGACAAAAACTTCTACAAATATTTTGTGGAATTAAAAACACAATCGCTAATCACATGAACATGAAGAAATATCAATCACACATAACACAGATAATTTCTCAGGAAATCTTACAACTAAAAACCCCACTTTATTCTATTGTATATTAAGCAAGGATCATGAAAAAATTACATACAAAAATATTCTCACAAGATCCCTCAGTACATCAGCTAATTGTCTCACGCTGTAATATGAAAAATTGACCAACACATAGCCAATTCTCAGCCTCCAGACAACCTGCCTTTCTTGCCCAACACCAGATGGTAAAGATCCCTAAGAGATAGGAATTATTTCCTGCCTTGACTACGCAATTATCATGGGCACTCCAATGGGTGTTTGCTTGCATTTGTGCAAGCAGATAATGTCACAACTGATAGTAAACCTCCCTTTCACCTAGAAATCAACTGGGTCTCCACTGGATCTGACATGCATGCAACTAATAATAGTAAATCCTCAGTTGCATGTGAGATCAATGATTGTGAATTAATTAATATTTAATTCACTAGATCTCTCACTAGTGTATCTTCAGCTACAACTAACAAAACTGAGTTTAAATCACTTAACTAAGTTAAACTGATTTACAACTTGCACCAACTCATGCACCATTGCACTTTGAACTCTATTACAACTAGAATTACTCTGCATGTCCCACCAACCAACCTCTAACTCGAAATCCACTAGCTAACTGAATTTTCCACTTTATTTAACTATTTCAATTCCACATTGAGAATATATTAGAGTTTAATTTCCATCTAAATTAAGGGATAATAAAAATCGACATGCACCCAAAAATAGCACCGCGGTCCCCACTCTAGTTTGGGTTCTTAATGCAACGAGGTGCTAAATGCAACCAGGTGCTTAATGCATTAGGTTTGGGTGCTGAATCTTCTTGTTGAATCTCAACAGGATCTAGCATTGATGCACTATTACTTAGGTCTATAAGTATGGTAGAAACTTGGGGAGATATATTTGGGGCAAGGAAAGTACATCATCAAATTGTTGCAAAAATTTAGGATGACGGATTCCAAGTCCATGACTACTCCCGTGATCACCAATCTTAAGAAGTTGAGGGGCTCTGAATCAAGTCTCGTGGATCGTACCTCCTATTTTAATTTGTTGGGATCTCTGATGTATCTGATAAATACTAGGCCATATATTTTTTGCAGTGAAAATTCTTAATCAGTTTCAATTGGAGCCTCGTCAAGTTCACTAGATAGATGCCAAACACATATTGTGATATCTTCGTGGTACTATACATAAATGCCTAAAGTATGATGGTAAGGAAGTCAAGCTAATTGGCTTCACAGACTCTGATTGGGGTGGCAGTGAGACCTATGGAAGAAGCACTATAGGTGGTTGTTTTAGTTTGGGATCTACCATGATCCCATGGATGAGTAGGAAGCAAGATTCTGATTCTTTAAGTAGTGCTGAGCCATAATATGTGGTTTCATGTGAAGTAGGAAAGAAGGTTGTTTGGTTAAGGAAGCTTCTGAAATATTTGTCTGAGAAGTCTCTTGGTCCTACTATGATTAACTGTGACAATGAAAGTTGTATCAAGATGTTTGGAGATCCCGTGTTTCATGCTAGGAAAAGTCATATCAACAGTAAGTTCCACTTCATCAGGAACTTGGTGTAGGATGGGATCGTGAAGCTGGAGTATGTATCGACAGATGATCAGGTAGCCGACATACTAAAAAAATATCTTCCTAATAAGAAATTTGAATATCTGAGGAACATGCTTGGTTTAGTAGATAATGCTGACTTTATTGATGATTAACAACTGGAAGAGATTTTTTGAGTATTTTTGAGTGAAGGATTGCCCGGGAGGACATCATGCCGAAACTTTGTATTGATGTATAGGTCCCAAAGTAGGGAGGTTGGTGGTTAGTAAGTAATCTTGATGGTACCTAGAGTGGCTGAAAAATTTAGTCCACCTTAGTGCTATTTGGGTAGATTTACTTGGTCAGGAATCTAGTTTGTGGCATTGCGATGCCTAAAAATATTGAGAGACCTTGGATAGATTTCCCTGGTCAGGAATATATTCCATGGCATTGTGGTGCCTAAAAATATTCATAGTTCACTCAGTTTGAGATCTTCCTTGTACATGTATATGATTAATACCTCCCTAGTTAAGAGGGAGTGTTGAAAATGTCACTAGGTTCGGTGTTCATAAATGTATTCGAGTCATTATGTAATGTAATTATCAAAAGAATAAAGAAAATAATTTTTATTATTGTTACAACGACTTATTAAAGCGCGGATTTCATGCTTGGGTCATCATTTTATTAGTCAAAGTCCCCATTGTGGACTCCTAGGATTAATATTGAGTCATTAGAGTCATTGTATATTTTATGAGACCCTTCTTGGGCTTTTGAATAATGTAAAAGAATTATTTTTGAGTAAAATATGAATTATGTCACCTCCACACCAAGTCGGGCTAAAGGAGATCAATTTGACCTCACCTGGAGCCTATATATTGGAGGAGATCAAATTCATTTGGAGCATCTCAGTCACTCAAGTTTTGATATCTCAAGAGAAGCTGAAAAAAATACGAAGTGGGCTAAGTAGGGTAAAATAAGTGCGAGTTTGGTAAAGGTGAAGGAGAAGAATAAAATGGAAGTTTTCATGTGCGTCTCTCTCTCTCGTGCCCTAGTTTAGAAGATCAAAGTATTTGTGTTGTTGCTGGATAATCGAAGTTGTTGGGGTTAAGTTGTTGCTGCTACAAGGTTGAAGATTTGGAAAGGCTGACATGGTGTGGAGGAAAGGTCTGGTCTGTGTCTAGGTTGAAGAGTCCCAAAGAAAACTATTGAAGGGAGAGAATTTTTATTGGGTTTCCTCGAAGAGAGGGGTTTTTCCATGGCAGAGTGCCTATATCTTGTGTCTTATGTTTTTGTGATCTTCATACACACATAATTTGGTAATTTCTTGATGAAAGATAATATAATAAAGAAGTAAAATAATCAAACATAATTCAAAAGTAATTATCAAGAAAGAGGAATCAAACTCTAATCTACTTGCATTGATTTCTCAACAAACCCCCCACCTCTAAAATTATTTCTTCCACATTCTCTTCTATTGCTGCTTCCTTTAGGAGAATAATGTGAATAATTCTTCCATTTCTAAGAAAATCATGTTTCTTCTTAATGGGTCTAGGTTTTTGTCTTTATCCTCTTGAAATATTTCTCTTTTTCTGAAAAATTCTCCACCAAAGAGTCACTTAAGTTGCTCACTACCTTGCAAGGATTTAAGATAGCAAGAGTATGTATGGTAGAGGGCCTTCCTGAAGGGTATGAAAGAAATTTCCATATTAAATATAGTGGCATCTACGTCATTCATGATGTATCTAATTTTAGATGTTAGGACCAAGGGATTGTCATATTTCAACTCAAGGTTGAAGAGTTTGACCATCAATTGAATAATCTCCAATTCTAGGTGTAGTCATATATGTTGAAAATTCCAATGCAAGATAGAATTTCTAGACATGGTAATTACTTGTGACGGATAAACATATTTTTCTTAGAATTTACTTTGATTAGTTATTTCGTTAAGAAATTAAACATTAACAAAATAGAGATCATAATGCACAAGAGACAAGAGACACCAGAGATTAGGCCAAAGGCTAGGGAAAAACCCACAAGGGGAAACCCCGTTAATCCTTTCCTTATAGATTCTTCATCAACAAGATAAATCTAAGTTAAAATAATCAGTGATCCAAGTGCCAAGTCAACCCTCCAATATTTTATATGATTTGTTGATAATATAGTCAACCAAACTATTTATGCATGCCATAGGAACTTCATATCATCAAGGAGAGGCATATCACAGAAACTAGCATCATCATCATCATAAGATCACATTATCAAGGAGAGATATATCCTAGAAGCTCACATTGTCTTCACATAAGTTAGTGTCTTCCTGTAGCTCATATTTACAGAGATAGAATATGCCACATCTTGATTCAATACTACAGAAGAAAGGTGCCTTAGATTTAATGCCATTGACCCGAAATATTCTGCCACATAAGATCACCGGAAAATGGTTTCCAAATGGTGAATATAGGGCCAATATATAATTATTACTTCATATGAAAGGACATGTGCATTGGGAAGGTTGAATTGTCTTCCTGGAGGGATGACTTGACAACTTTGAGGGACAAATGACACTTACAAAATTCAATTTTTATTCTTTTCATAAAGGTCACAGAGATCATACCCTTTTATATTTTCTTTTGACCAAAACATATCACGAATAACATGCTTGATAATAATAATAATAATAATAATAAATTTTTCTTCTTTTTTTTTTACATGAAATAAATATTGTTACAATGACAATTATGAAGACTGAACCTAGTTACAATTCCAACACTCCCTCTTAACTAGGGAGGTATTCATAATGAATTATTGAGATATTATCAAGTTGAGAACTTCTATAAGAAATGGTTCAAATTGATAATAATCATCATAACCAACATTATAAAACTACGAAGGCCTTGACAAGTACACTCTATCTCTATACTAGATTACGACACAATGTTTGGAGGCATTCAATTGGACACCACCATCTCTCAAGGTACATACCTCACCTAGGTGTTCTAAAGATATGTCCTCATAGAAATATTTCGTAATACAAAAAAAATTTCATCCTCCAAACCATTCTGTACCAAGTCCATGTATTCAACATAGGATGCTAATCATAATTAACCACAATATATGACTCAATAATGTTTTTCCAAAATGCTTATCCAATCCATCATTCTCCCTATTGATATTCAGGCACTGGACTTATGATGGTTAGCCCTGGACATATTACATGACACATGGAGAGCAAAGTGTCCATCCACACTCCCTCTCAACTTGGGAGGAGATATCCACAAGCCCAAGCTTGTCTCGAAAATACCCATCCTATTCCATAGCAAAAGGAACTTCATCAATGAAATGACTACTTGTTTGTCTTGTGGAGATCCATTGTAGCTTCTCGACTCCTATCTGCATCACATCATAACAATCTTCAACCTTCTAGGTTTTTTGAAAATATTCATATCGAATCCAACGTGTCAGCAAATAGTCCATCAAGACATTTTACGAAGCCGAACTACTTCAGAGTCGATTGTACAAAATTCCATATCTTCTTCCTTCAAAGTGAAATAAAATATTACTTCATGCTCTTCTAAGAAATCATACCAAATCCCACCATCATTAGTATCTATACTTATTATCAACACCGCCAACCCAATTTGATCAAGTCTCAAGTTGTAGTGTAAGATCCTTCATGTCAAATTCTGCTTCCAACTCTTTTTGAAGTCAAAATTACTTCCTTTGACTTATGAATCCTTCTTTCTAAAGTATGAGGTCTTATTTAATAGGGAGACTCCTCCAAAATACATGGTAACTCTTCCAATAGAGGCCAACCTTCTTTCTTGAATATTGTCATCTGCTACATTCTACAATCATTGAAGGCATACTTTAAGCTGTCATCTCCTTGGTTCTTCTTCTAGTAAACATCTGGAAAGTATTCTTTGATTTATTTCTTACAATTGCTACCAATTTTTAAGCAACTCCTATCAGTGACCTGTAAACCTTTTCAGGAAGATATGGGACAAACACAATTAAGCAAAAATACATAGATAAGAGACTATAACAATAGAAATTAAGGAAATGAGATATATAATACTTATCTTTTGAAAAAATAGCAAACTCCCTCTTAATATAGTACTTTTTGTAGTCATCCTAGTCCTTATATTAGCATTATGTCATTTCTTTCATTCTCCAGAGCTTCTTCTTTTAGCAAAAACAATTGGTCCTAGGGTTTTCAAACATTTGCTAGGGTTTACAAGCCCTAGATGCCTCAAAGTCTTCAAGACTTGTCAACTTTCAAATTGAAAATTCTACAAGTATGCTAACATGTTAGTTACAAACACTTGAAATGCCATTTGTATGCCTTATAAATTAAAGATGGAGCTTATGGATGTTTTAATTGACTTATTCTAGCTATAGCACAAAAATTTGGTCTACAAATGCAAAGAGAGAATATAACACTTGTCATATTGATTATTTCTTTGTCCTCAAGACAGGAGACACATGCATTGTAGAACAAAACCATGCAATATAATAAACTTATAATATTATAAATATTTAAGATCATGTTCTAGATTAACTTACAGTCTAGATCTATGCCTAGTTTTTGAGATACAATAAAAAGATATTATACATACCTTTTCAACCTTGTTCTTAATTTTTGCCTTTGAGTATCATAACTTCCTTGGGATATTTCATGCTTCTCATCATTGAATTCAATTATTCAATTCCTCGCATAAGTGTCACTTTTCTTTGTATGAGTCAGGAGTACATACTTTTGGTATTCATTTTCTTTGGATTAGACTTTTAGCTTCTCAGACTTCAAACTTCAGATATGGTGTTTTTCATATTTGTGGAAAGAAATGCCTCAATGGTACAAAAAATATATTTTTATTGTTATATAATTTGGATAGTGTTATTGACCATGATATGAGAGAGTTCATACTTGTTGATCAAGGAGGAGACTTGTACAATATCGAGATGTAACAATGCCATTTTAATTATAAACCTTTTAATCTACCATAGGGATTAAGCCTTTAATACAGGGATAATGTTCATGTATAATCGTCATTGGTTCAATGGATGACTCAATTATGTCACTGAGAGATGATGTAATTCATAGCTTCTTTGAACATCTTAACTTGATCATCATAAACCAACACAAAACTTAGATTACTGATGCCAAACAAATTTGACTTTAATTACAATGATAATTTTCTTAGTATCATAGTCATATATGCCCACAGGTTCATATAGTTTATATATAGAATTACATACCTTAAAAGTATTTCCAGATCGATATATTTTCTTAAAATATAGGTGTATCAGGTTGCAACTTTCCACAAGAGGTAAATACCAAGCAACGATTGTTCACATGAATTATGTCATAGGCTTGATGCCATAGAAAATTTCTTCAAGACTCTCACATATTGTAGAAGTATAGTGTCACAATATTCCAGATATTTCACATACCCTATTACATCAGAGACCTCTCATACCACAGGAGATTCATATAAACATAAAAAAATATCAAATTAAAACTTCAACCTTCTTAACCACTTGAGCGAGGGATAGCAGAGATTAATTATAACTTATATTTCATCCTTTTAATACTCCTTTTTTTTATGAATCATATGTAAATGATGATAATATTCAGATGATAGACTCGAATAGGCTATAAATATTCTTCAAAACCCGATGGGTTCCATAGAGCCACAAATTTCATATAGGAAAATTTCCACATAGACCATGCCACATGACCTTCACATTGTTCGCATGAAAAATTCCTTGGAGATTTTCATATCATAGAGAAATAGTCTCAAAGTAGGCCCAAATTGTCACATAAGGTTCAAATGTCACTGTAATAAAGTGCCACAAAAGGTTTTCTTGACCATATAAAGGTGTGCCTTAAAAACTTGTTGTCGTATTTGGTGACTGTATCTTCAATTCAACCTTCCATACCTTGAGGAAAAAGAAAATTTAATGACCCAATACTTAGTCATCCTAGCTCTGATACCATGTTGAAAATTCCAATGCAATATAGAATTTCTAGACATGGTAATTACTTGTTATTGATATACATATTTTTCTTAGTATTTACTTTGATTAGTTATTTCATCAAGCAATTACACATTAATACAATAAACATCATAGCATACAAGAGACAAGAGACACCAGGAATTATGCCAGAGGAAAGGGAAAAACGCACAAGGGGAAAACCCGTCAATCCTTTCCTTATAGATTATTCATCAACAAGAGAACTCCATGTCAAACTAATCACTGATCTCAGTGACAAGTAAACCCTCCAATATTTGCTATGATTTTTTCACAAGATAGCCAACCAAACTGTTTATGCATGCTATAGGAAATTTGTATCATCAAAGAGAGACATCATAGAAACTAACATCATCACCATCTGCATAATCAAGGAGAGACATATCATAGAAACTAGCATCATCTTCATCAAAAGCTCAAATTATCAAGGAGAGACATATCGCAAAAGCTCGTATTGTCATCACAAAATTCAGTGTCTTCCTGTAGCTCGTATTTATAAAGATAAAAGGGGTCACATATTGATCAAATACCATAGAATAAAGGTGCCTCAAATTCCATGCCACAAACCCGAAATATTTTGCCACAGAAGATCACCGAAAAATGGATGCCAAATTGTGAAGATAGGTACCTATATATAGTTTATCCTCCATATGAAAGGACACATATTTTTGGCAACTCGACTTGGAAACTTGGAAGGACAAATGACACTTACAAAATTCAAATTTTCTTCTTTTCACAAGGGTCACAAATAACATGTCCTTTTTGTTTTCTTTTGAGCAAAACAAAGCATGAAGAACATGCTTTATAATAATAATAATAATAATAATAATAATAAAATTTTCATCTTTTTTGTTTTCACATGAAATACATATTGTTGCAATGAAAATTATGAAGACCGAACCTAGTTAAAATTCTAATAATATATATCTTTCAACTTATTTAATGCACCATGCAAATTTGTAATTGAAACTATATGACGTCTCACCTCTCATTTAGAAAAGCAACAATTAAGGCATAGACTTTGTTGTGTTTGTTCTTTCAAACGGCTAGCTCCCTATCTGATATGGTTCACAAATGTATTTCCACAAGTCAATAAAAATGAGGGTATGCATAATATTTCTAGACCATTCCTAGTATCTCTCCTTGTCAGAAAGTACTGCGTTGACAATAGGGGCAAAAAAATGAATCTTCAAACGATGTTGAGCTAGGTTTGGATAAATTCAAGAGTAATAGGGAAAAAACTCAGGATTTTGTGGGTCAATACATATGTCAAGAAAGGCTTAACATAAACTCAATTGTTTGATATCAAAAATAAGTCTAAAATGTATTTTATTAAGAGTATCCATTATCATCAATAGTGAGCAAGACATGAAAGACATAAATTCACAACAAAGACCAGGAAGTGGCGTACTATGACATATCTGAATTTAACACAAAGAAATTTAGAGGAATGTAATATATTTGAGCATTGGGAGATGGATGTGACTACAAAAAATCATTGTAGGGGTGACTTTAGTACCACCAAGCCTTTGCAATACAACACTATTAATTTCACATTGGTAAAAAACAAAAAATCATTTTCTACTTGGACTTGACTATCCTTGGAAATATTTCTAACTTCTTGGACATAATTTTTCTCAATCCTAGATTCTTGAGGATTAGTTGTTGTTGTGGACACCATTGAAACATAGGCCATGGTTTTTACATACTTGTCCCAAAATATTCTTTGTAATCCCATGGAGAAATGCTTCTTGAAAGGTCTCGTTCAAGGGTTTGGAGATAATGTTCAACCCGAGAAACTTCAAAGTGAGAAAGAGGGACACACCATTGGCACACAAACATCTTCATACCTTTTGAAACATGGAGGAAAATGGAATATTTGAGGAAGGTAAGTGTTGGAGTAGAGCCACAACCAAACACCCTTATACAAACCAAGATCATAGAATTTGAACCCTCAAATGTGCTACTTCAAATATAGATGGTCCATTTGAGTTTCTCCACCACGAAGACCACTGGGGTAGCTGTCGGATGATTCCCTTTAAATTTCCCATAAATAAGTCTGACAAATTATCCTCTTAAATATTCTTTACCCTAAGACACAAGTTTTGGAATTTTTGAATGTGCTCTATAACTAGAACTTTTACTCGAAGATATACGATTGAATAAAGAATGAATTTCTCTTAATATCCCCATAATCTGGTATCAATTCATTTGTGAAATGGACCAAGATAAAATAAAACCCTTTTTCCTTTCACAAAGCCATTGATAACATATATGTAGGTCTTATTCTCAAAACATGTAGGTCCTATATTGTAAATGTTCTATATATAGCAGGAGGTCGAACTCTACAAGGGTTGGAGATTTTTTGGCAAAATCTGCTACTTTATGTAATTGAATGTGATCAGTAATGCATAAAAGTTTTCTTCTTGACAGACCTAATATTCTCATGGGGTTTTAATGCTTTATTTATCTACTTATTATGTTTAACTACTTGTAGTAGATCTCATTGTTGTTACTCATAATTCATAACTCTATGCTCTGACTTCCTTTAGTAATGAAATGATTGTGTTGACCTATGTTATTGAGTGAATTGTGTTTGTTTAAGACCCCTATTTTCCTCAGCTTCCATGTCAAGAAACCTTGCCACTGAAACTACTGATTTGTTGACTCCATAAGCCCAATGGTAGTATTAGCCTTCATCTTTTCAACCTGTAAATATACAAAATCAATACTTAATTCATAGAGTTAGCCATCTATCTATATATTTATTCCATATCATTAACCCTTGAGAGAGCCCTCTCAGGCTGAGGAGGCTAAGCCTCAGTTAAAATATTTGTTTGAAATAGTTACACTGAAGTTGTCTGATCAGCAGCCAATCAGGTACGATTTTGGTGATAACATTTTGGTGCATCTGCCGAGAGCCTGAAGATTACTCATTCCCGAAATCAAGAAGCTGAACTTATGAAGGTAGCAGGAGCTCAGGAAGTTTTTCAAGGCTACATATACCTTGGTGACTCCACACATCAAATAATAAAATTGGAAGGTGACTCCACTGCTTGAAGATCAGTAGCTTGATGAAGTTTCAAGATGAGTTCCATTGCAAGAATAAATTCCAGATATGACCCTATGAATCGGTCTCATATCCCTGGTTTTCAAAATCCCATGCCAAAGGTTGAATGGTCAGATGATCTTCCAATATTTAAATATGAAAAGAAATACAATGCTTCTCTTCATTTGGTTAGGTTCCATATGCATGTACACATTCTTAAGGTTAATTTCCCTGAAGATTGTCTCATGAAGATGTTTATGGCCACTTTAGAAGGAAAATCATGGTCTTGGTATGAAAGCTTGCCAAATGGTTCATTATATTCTCTTGCTGATTTCCATGATGTATTTTATGAGATGTATAAAGAGTTTCATCCCTCTTTATTGATGGTCAAAGACTGCTGCAAACACTCTGAGAGTTTTATTGAATATTTGGAGAATTGTTATGAAGATGATGAGTTCATGGATGATGAAATTTTAGAAGCCCTTCATGACAATACCTTTCATCAACAAGAATAACACCTTGAAGAAAGGATAATATCTCCCTTAGATGAAAATGAAACCCAACAGGAGTTTACTTATGAAAATCGTGTCACATCCTCTGAGTTTGAGGAAAATTTGCAGCAGGTTTGTCGATCCTTTGATCATTAGGAGTATGAGAATCATTTCAAACAACAAGAGGAAATATTGGAAAATGCTTGCTACAAACCTCAGGTACAGGAAAAGGTTGATTCTTCATGTCATTTCTTGCATCAGCCTATATCAAATGATGATTACATTAATGAAGAAGTGGGTGAAAATTTGTCTTTATCCTTGTCTTCTAATCTAAAATCATTTGAGTGCAAGTCAGAAGATAAGATTTAATTTGTGGATGAAGTTGCAGAGAACATTGAAAAGGAAATTCAATTTTCAAAAGATAAAATTCAATCTCATAGTATTCATGATCAAGATCAGGTTTTTCAAGTGATTTTAATTCCAAAACACAAAGAAGGGGTGTTGCTACCTTTCTTCTTAGAGATTGAGGAAGAATATACTGTTTTTGTAAATTAGTTCGAAAAGTAGTTTGAAAGCACACAATTGAAGTCTTATGTGATTGATCAAAGCATGAATCAGTTGTCTGAAGTTACAGAATGTCATGAGAAGCATAAAACAAATCATATCTTCTTTGATCCTATAGCTGGCTACATGGAAGGGTTCTACAGTCCAGATTTCTAGTTATATTTACATTATGAAGATCAGTTACATCTCATGTTGCTTTGGTCATTTTAGCATTAGGGTTACTTTTGGTTCAAGCACAGTCAAAAGATTCAAGTGTCAGATCAGATCAATGACTGGCTTCATTGGAAGTTTCATGTTTCTTGAGTTAAAGTGGAAAATTGCAGCTACTAGGGTAGGTAGGAGTGTGTGAATAAACTCGAAGGCGAATGAGCATCTTTTCAGTAGGTACAAGGTTGGTTCTTCTGCAGTGATCATCAAGCTTGAGCCCGAGGTGAAGGCCATTAAAGATTGAGGAGAATCTTGTCAATTTCAAAGTTTTTTCTATTTTTTCCCAAGAAAATGGATAGCAACACTGGAACTACTGATTCTTAGTGTACCACAGGGGCACACTATCCCAAGTGGAGCCATTGTTATCACCCAAAAATTCTCAAAACATCATTGTGTCAACTTTGTTTTTGGTCATGATTTCAAGTAGGTCTAAAATTCATTTTAACTCTTGGTAAAGGCTAGGTCATAGTTTCATTAGTTTTAAAGGTCATATTTCAAGTTCAAATAAAGTCTTTTAGGTCCATTCCATGATTAAAAAGTCATATTTTTCATTTAGGGGTCATTCCATTAGGTTTCGGGTTGAAAATTTGAAATTAGCCAAGAATCCACACTTTCGTAGTGCCTCTAGTTTAAAAATGAGGAAATGCACTACGAAAGCGCTGCTACTTTCGTAGCGCGCTACGAAAATGTTGTAGCAACTTTTTCAGTCATGAAAAAAAACTCTGTTTTCTGGTTTTAGTAGTCAATTTCCAAGGTGGTTTCTGGGCAACAAAAAAATAATTTTTGAAAACTGAAAGTGGTTTTTCTTCATAATATACCTAACTACAAAAACCTCTCTCATTTTCTTCAAATGAATTAGGAGGTGGGAGCCATTGATAAATTAAAATGCACTACGAAACTGCTGTTACAAAATGTCCTGTACATGGCTATTTAGTAGTCAAACTTCAAGTTTAGTTTATGGCCGAATGGAATTTTTTTTTGGAATTATAAAAGATGTTTCTCTTCATAAAATCTTCAACTACAATAAAATATCTAAATTTTCTCACAAGTGTTATCGGTTGGGAGATACAAGCGTTTCTTTGAAGCCCTATTTTCAGAAAACAAAGTTTTCCTGTTTTACACATTTTTTTCAAAGACAGTTTCTGGACAACAGGAGAAGTATTTCAAAATACCAAGAGAGGTGTTTGTTAAAGACAAAATGTTATATAAAAGCCTCCTTCATTTTCTCAAAATAAATTATGGATGAGGAGATACAAGCTCTGTCGCAACACCTATTTTTCAGATAAAAACAATAAGGCAAAATGACCAATTCATAGATGAAAGGTGAAGACGAAATTTGATGAAGATCATGTTTTTGAGGTCAGGATACTATTTTTTTGAGATATTTACAATCCTCATAAGGTTTAAGAATCCCCAAGTGATAAATTTTGAATACTGTTTTGAAAAATCTACTTGCACAGCAGTTTCGTAGTGCGCTACGAAACTGTTTGCACATTTACATATAAATCTTGGGGGAAGTTTGATGAGTTTTTGGTTTAAAATTGCTGGTGGAAGCATGGATATAATAGGTGAAGGTTCTATTGAAGAAATCAAGTGAAAATATTATTGAAAAGAAAAGTTTAACACCGATCTACAAAATGCGTTACGAAAACAAGCTACTTTCGTAGCGCAAGCTTATCTTCTACCTTTTTACATCATTTTGGAAATGTTTTTCTGCACAGCTGGAAGATTGAAAGATTTATGGAAATTTTTGGCAAACATGACACATGTGAACTTGATCTATCAATGATCAGAGTGCTCGAATATGACAATGAAAGTAAAGGGCTAAAAAACAGGAAACATGTTTCCTAATTTCTAGGACAGTTTTATCATCAGCAGCAGGGTGACTTTAGTGAATGGTCAACATCAAAATTTGAATTCATGGGATAGAAGGTGTCAAAGCATGAATTAGAGAATAGATAAGGTTGTTAGAGGCATATTCAAGAAGTTTTAGTCCTATTAGAATTAGGACTTTTCAAAAGCAGTTTAGCTGTCATTTTGCAATTAATAACATGTTTTATGGTTAGAATAGGTGTCAAAGCATGGGAATTCGAATTATCTAGTGGAGGATGAAATAATTCTATATTGTAAATGTTCTATAGAGAGCAAGAGGTTTAATTCTACAAGGGTTGGAGACTTTTTTCCAAAAGCTGCTGCTTTATGTAATTGACTGTAGCCATGTAAGGGCAAGGTAGACATTGTTTCTCATGCATATGATTATTGATTTTATGTCTGTTTAGACTATTTGCATTCTCTGGTTGTTTAGCTGAGCTGCAGTGTTGTTTAGCACGAGGGATTCATGTTTAGGATTCCTTCTCCTTCTTGAGAAGCCTCTTGAGGAATTGCACTTAATTTCTCCACATTCAGGCTCAAGGCCAAAGCATCCTCCTTCAGCTACAGCGCAGTTTCTGTTTAGAGCTGAGTTGTGTTGGAGGGTGTTGCAGTGGAGGATCCCACAACACCATTCCTTGGCTTGTTTTTTAGAGGAGGGAGCCTTCTTTCCTTTGGGAGATCAGTAAGGAAGGGTTCAGAGCTCATTTCAGATCTTGGCACTTGGCCAACACATTTTATTCCACCTACAACACAGTCTCCCTCAATATCTGCGTTATTTTCAGTGTGCATCTACAGTGAGGGTTTGCAATATTTGTTTGGAGGGTGAGATCTTCAGTGATAGGATAAGACTTTCACTTAGAAGATATATTAGAGGAGGTTTAATTCAAATTGTGTATCATCTTCAGCCATCTCCATCCAGTTCCAGTTTTGAGTTGCAGCTGCTACCCTGCAACTCCGACATTTTTCCAATTTTGTATATTCTAGCCAATCCTTCCAAGGATTGTTGTATTATTGTTTTCTGGGGTTGAGAGATTTCTCCCCCTCATTTCCTGAGCCCTAAATTGTTATATATTTCTATTATGATGCAATGTCTCTTATAAACTGCGTCCTCTTAGCTTGCAAAAATACATGTGTAGAAGTGTTTCTCTATTTTGATGTACATGTTCCATTGAGGCTGTATTGCCTTGCTTGAGAGACTATTTTCCTCAAGGAATTGTATCCAATTGCTGCTATATTATACATTTTTTGGCTATTTAGATCTTCATGTGTTATGGGTTATAAAAATAATGTTGTCATTCCATTGTATGTTCATACATTATTGCAGTCCCTTCATCAAGCACTTTTTCAAGACAACTAGGTGTGGTAGACCTGTTTAAACCAACTAGAGGGATTTCTTTTGAGCCTCCTCTTGGATTTCAGTCTTAGATACATTGATCTAAGGGATACAGGTCTTGGTTTCAAATCCTGTGGTAGCCATTCCTGGAAAATGCGTTTTCCGGTCATGCCTTGCTGATTGTTCCCATTTTGGGATATTACAAAAACATGATTTGATGATCTTAAGACAAAGGGTACAATTATAATAAAATGGGACCATGAAAAACTTTAGCCTACACAAAAACAACAATGGAAATTTAATCACACAATATCCAATTCTTAATAAAGGGTTTTATGGTTAAAAACGAGTTTATATAGGACTTAACATTTGTGGTTTCATAGAATTTTAATTAGGCATTGAAATCTTGTCAATGTTATCCTATGAATCTCTATAATATTGAATACATGAAATAATTTTAGAGCTTCCTGGAATATTTGGGTCATTTCTTTATTTTTTGTCCATGTGCTCACTTCAAATGCATCTTCCTCAAGATATGTGAATGGATAAGTACCATGGAATGAATCACTAGTAAGAAAATACTTATTTCTTTTGTTTTTATTTGTAGGGACCTTCCCTATGACACTATTTTTTTTTTCTAACTAAAAATAATGTAGTTAAATTTGGAATAAAACCATAAGCAATAAGTATTTTCAATTTACCTATTTATTTGCTAGCGACGTCCATACCAAAATCACATATTACCTTAAACACCCACCAACATTGGAAACACATATGTATTAAGGCATTTACATCAAATGTACATAATTTACAATGCATTCCACATATCATCTATCTTCACATTATGGTAATTATAGATACAAAAAAATCATGTAATAGGACATCATGAATACAACATGTACCGTTCACCCCAGAGTGGAGATTTGTTCTTGGCCTTGCCGCTACTTGTGTTGAGAAATCGATGCAAGTAGATTAGGGTTTGATTTATCTTTCTTGATAATTACTTGTGAATTATGTTGGTTTCTTTTAGTTCTTTATTTGATTATCTTTCAACAAGTAATTACCAAATTATGTATGGACAAAGATTACAAGAACAAAGAGATAAGATGTAGGCACTATGCCAGGGAAAAACCCCTCTTAGGGAAAAACCCAGTCAAAATTCTCTTGCTTCGATAGTATTCTTTGAGACCCTTCACCTTAGACATAAACCAAACCTTCCCTCCACACCAAGTCAACATTCCAGATCTTTGACCAACAACAAAAACAACTTTTCCTCCAAAAATTTCAACTATAAAACAATTCTCGTAGCAACAGTAGAAACAAACACAAAATACTTCGATCTCCCAAGTTAGGGTAGGAAATGGAGAGAGACCACCACCAAAATTTTGGTTTTATCTTTCTCTATCTCATTGATCCAACTCACACTTCTTTGAGCTTCCTTGACTAACTTCGCACTTTTTCCTATGCAGCAGTAGATATTTATTTGACTTGAGAAGTGATGTTCCAAATGAATTCAATATCCTTCTATTTATAAGCTCCAGGTGAGGTCAAATAGGTTCTTTTGAGGCTGACTTGATGTGGAGGTACTATAAATCATTTTTGACACAATAATAAATATTTTTACATGATTTAAAAGCCCAAGAAAGGTCTCTTTAAATATGTAATGACTCTATAAACTTAGGATAAATCCTAGAAGTCCACAATGGGTACTTTGACTTAAAACATAATGATCCAAGCATGAAACCCATGCTTTAATAAGTCATTTAATAATAATAAAAATTATTTTCTTTATTCTTTTGACAAGTACATTAAATACTGACTCAAATATAATTTATGAAGATCGAACCTTGTTAAAATATTCAACATTCCCTCTTAACTAGGGAGCTATTCATAATATACAAATGGAAGATCTCAAACTATATGAACTATGAAGATCTTTAGGCACCACAATGCCATGGACTAGATTCCTGACCAGGGAAATCTATCCATTGGTCTCTCAATAGTTTAGGCACCGCAATGCCATGGACTAGATTCCTAACCAAGGAAATCTATTTAAGTGGGACTAAGGTGGACTAAAGATTTCAACCTCTCTAGGTACCATTAGGCTTACTTACTAACCACCTACCCAGGGAATTATGTGCGCATCCACTTGATGCCACCCTATCTACCAGGCATCAATACAAAATTCCGACCCGATGTCTTCCCAAAAAATGCTTCACTCACAAATCCTTAACATATCTCTTCCAACCTCTTACCATAAATACAATCAACAATATTAACCAGACCAAGCTTGTCTCTTAAATATTGAAAATTCTTGTTGGGCAGAGACTTCATCAGTATGTCTGCTACTTGTTCATCTGTCGAGAAATAATCGAAATTCACGATCCCATCCTGTACCAAGTTCCTAATAAAGTTCAACTTATTATTGATATGCTTCGTCCTAGTATGAAACACGATATCTCTAGAAATATTGATACAAATTTAATTGTCACAGTTGATTATAGTAGGACTCAGATAATTATATCCTCCTTTCCTACTTCACACATGTAGTCTCATATTCTTCCTCAACACTACTTAAAGAAACGAGATATTTCTTCTTACTCATCCATGAAATCATAGCAGAACCCAAACTGAAACATCCACTGGTAGTGCTCCTTCCATCGGTCTCACTGCGACCCCAATCAAAGTCTGTGAAGGCAATTAGATTGACTTCCTTACTATCATACTTTAGGTAGTGATGTGTAGTACCACGAAGATACCTTAATATGTGTTTGGAAAATATCCAGTAATTGTGACAAGGCTCCAACTGAATCTGACTAAGAATGTTTACTACAAAGCATATATTTGGCCTAGTGTTTTCCGGATACATTAGGGAGCCCACCAACCGTCGATAGGAGGAAGGATCCATGAGAATTGAGTTAGAACCCCAAAAATTCTTGATATTGGTGATTATAGGAGTAGTCATGGGCTTGGAGTCCATCATTCCTAACTTCTGTAATATTTTGATGATGTACTTTCCTTGCCCCAAATATATTTACCTAGGTTTTTTCCATACTTCGAGACCCACGTAGTAGTGCATTAGTCTTAGATCCTTCATCTCAAATTCAGCTGCCAACATATTATTGCACTATTGAATTCTATGCTCCACACCGGTGATGAAGGATACCTTTCCATCAAAATAAGCAATTCTATCTCCCTTATCTTCTAAACAAGAAATAGAATGAAAATTCTTTTTCAAACCTAGAACATATAGAATGTTGTTGAGGTGAAACTTCGATCCACTTTCCAATTCCAACGATTTTGATATATAACAACATAGATTTTATTGTCACCCAATTCCACTTCATGAGAAAATGGCTCATTTGATAGTGTATGAAGTTGTTTACTTTCCCCTGTCACGTGTCTTGATGCCCCACTATCAATGATCCATGCATTGTCATCATTAAGAGATCCTATAAGAGCAGCCAAAAATCCTTGACTTTTGACCTTGTTGAATAAGTAGTGGATGACCTTCTTGATCCAACATCCAAAAATGTTGATACCCATTCTCATATAGCTTATAAAAGAGGTAGAATCCATGTCCAAACATTTTGAGCCAACAAAGTGATCTTTGAACTTTCCCAACCTTAGCTCTGAAACCAAGTTGAGAAATTGATGCAAGTAGAATAGGGTTTGATTTCTCTTTCTTGATAATTACTTGTGAATTATGTTGGCTTCTTCTACTTATTTATTAGGTTATATTTCATCAAGAAATTACCAAATTATGTATGTGAAAAGATCAGAAGAACATAAGAGACACGATATAGGCACTATGCCAGGGAAAAACCCCTCTCTTAGGGGAAAACCCAGTCAAAATTCTCTTCCTTAAATAGTATTATTTGAGACTCTTCACCCTAGACATAGAAAAAACCTTCCCTCCACACCAAGTAAAACTTCCAAATCTTCGACCCAACAACAACAACAACTTTTCCTCCAACAACTTCGAATATGCAACAATTTCAACATCAAGAACAACGAAAAACACAAAAAGACTTTTATATCCCAAGTGATGGCAGTGTGGGTGCAGGCGTTAAGGAGAGCTGCTCAAACTTAGTTAAAATGTTTTCTAATTTAGGAGGAATTAGTTCCTGGTTTTTCTTTCCATTCTCGATCATCAAAATTTATTAAATCTGCTTGATAAAACTAATAAAAAGACATGCGGAAGAAAAAGTACCCTTTACTCTTTAGAAACATTATGACTCACTTTTAAACCAATGTTAAACCTTTGGAAATGGTGTTTAAAAACCCCTCGGCAATGTAATAATTTTACTTTTAAAACAATGTTTAAAACCCTCTCGGCAATGTATTTTCGAGCTTTAAACTCTTAATAAAGCTTTATTGAAATAATATTAAAACCTTTGGAAGTTTAGACTTTCATAAATGGTTCCGGACTTCAACCTTTAATAAAACTTCATTTCATAAAACGTCGGGTCCATAACTTTTATTAACCTCCATGCAGCTTTCAACGCGAACACCGTCAGATCTCTGACACAAAAGATCGAACGGCTATCGCATTCAATCAACCCCTGCACTTTATCACTCAAAAGTCAGGCAAAACTAGCGGTTTCACGCCTGTGACGTGTTGTGATCCGATACGATCGCGTTCAAATAGAAAAAACCACTCGCCACCCCAAAAGCGACGCGACAACAGTGACCGATTTTTCCGAAAACCGCTTGGTCTAAAATATTTTGTTTTAATCATGTTTTACCATAGATTTTCACTATTTCTACGGTTTTAACTTCAACTCCTCTTAGAACCCTCCTTTTCCGCTGCGAACTCAATAAACATAGATCATTTATTGAATATCCAATCTCAACCAAAGAACCAGAATTCCCTCGATTTCCTCTAAATCTTTTACACAGAAGCTAATACCCTCAAATTCTACATAAAATATATAAATAAAATGGATTTTCGAAGAGATGAAACCCTCCGAGAATTTTCCAAGCAATAACAGATAAATAAAATTCTGCAATTTTATTAAAATAGAGGAAAAACCCTCTAAATCAATTCTTCCACGACCCAATTCGATCTTCTCCTTCTCAGAGGTTACATTTATAGGATTTTACATAACAGTTGACCTCCTCTTGAGGATCGAATTCTCCTAATTTAGAAAAAATCCTAATTATATAATATCTTCCCTAAATCTATCAACTAAAAGCTAAATATGCTGAATCTAATCTAAAACTGTTAATATTCCTAGATACTAGTTCAACCGTATCTAGTACAACTGTAAATTGATAGCTAAAGGTACCAACACCTTTTCTTGTAATTTTTTTTTTGAATTTTTGGAATAATTAATGAAGCATTTTGTCTCTAAGCCTCATGCCCCTACATAAGAATCCTAAGGATATTCATGGGCTCCTGTCCATGAACTCCTCCATAGAACTGCCCAATTTCTGCAGCATGGTTTCTGTCATCTAGGTAGCATCTTCAATTGGCTGATCCCTCCACTTGATCAAATATTGAAAATACTCATGTCCCCTGGTTTTCTTAAACACTTTCTTGTCTAAGATCCTCTATGGTTGTAATGTCTTTGCTCTGGGTAACTGTTTTTCCCAGTCAATCTGTTCTCTGTCTTCTGGTCTGTCATCTGTGCCACCATCTTCATATCTGTACAAATCAGTAACATTGAATATTGGAGATATTCCAATATCAGACGGTAATTCAATTTCATAAGCATTTGCAGAAAACTTTCTCAATATCCTGCATGGTCCTATCTTTATGAATTTTAACTTGTTATACTTCCTCTTTGGAAATCTTTCTTTTCTTAAGTGTGCTAAAACTAAATCACCAAATTCAAAATTAACTTCTCTTTTGCTCAAATCTGCTCTGTTCTTGTACTTGATGCTGCTGTCTTGTAGCTGTTGCTTTGCCTGTTCATGTATTGTTTGAATTTCTGAAGCAAACTCCTCTCCTTCAGTACTTCTCATTTCTGCTTTTCCCAAGTTCCTCAATTCAGATACTCCTCTTGGATGCATTCCATCACTACTACATTTGGCGGAAATTCCGAAACCTGTTTCCGACGCTTTTGACCAAATGTCGAAAATTTTCCCAAATTTTTTCCATCCCGCCCGAAACCGTCGCTTTACCGACGTCTATAGAAAAGTGTC